>PVHX01007560.1:0-49454 GCA_004024805.1 Geosciurus inauris
TCCCAGAAACTGCTTTTTATCCCAAAGGACTTGTAGTGGTTGGTTGGCAAACATTTTCTCCTTGAAGGGATCTCCTTCCAGGGTCGCGACTCTGAAAAGATCTGGAAAGAGGTTAACTGGAAAACATAACATAGAGCAGCAAGTGTTTCAACAGGCTATCCACAAGGGTAGAATTTCCCTGACATTTTTCTCAGCCTACGCTGCACCTTAAACTACAATTCACGGAGAATTTAAGTCCGCCAAACTTGGTTCCCCGGCTCCTGCCCCCCGCCCCGCGCCCCACCTTCCCTTCGCCTCCACAGCGACTGCAACTCGAAGAGGTGTTCGCTGGGCCCGGCAGCCTAAAGTCCAGGCTTGCCGGCGGCAAGTCTGTTGCCTACTCCACTCGCGTCCAAGGAAGTTCATGCCGGAGTTTGACAGCGGCCGCAAGCGGCACAGAGGCTTCTGGGAGATGGAGGCCTTACTACGAAACGCGCAGGCGCAAACCTGGAGCTGGTGCTCTGGCTGGAACTGCATGGTTCGCGGCTGTGCCTGGTGGACACCCCGGACCTGTGGGGTGAGTCCCGGCCGCGGCCACTTGGAGGTCCAGCTCCGTGGCCCGGCTGCTTTAGTCGGTCACTGCAGGTAGCAGCAGGCCTACAGCGAGCAGACCTCGCAGACAGCTTCCTGGGATTTTGCATAGAGGGGTCTGATTCCCCACCAACCCTCGCTGTGCTGGCTGCCTTGCGTCACGCTTTGGGGAGGGTCCTGCGGGGCGATCTCGGGGATCCCTCTTCTCTTTTCTGGAGATGCCAGAGGGAGAACTGAAGGGTAGGGATAGTTTGTTGTAACTGGCGTGGACCACAGCCTCTCCCCAGGGCTCTCGGGTGTGCACCTGCCAATGCCAGGCAGAGTTCAGCTGGGCGCTGGCACCACTGAAACATCACTTTGGAACACTGGCTGTGCATTTGAGCGCCTTTGTCTTTGGCCAGCTTTATCTCTGTATGCTGCTTTAGTGGCCACTGGGTGCATCCATCTCTTGCCCTGTTAGATAACCCTGACGCTGGACATTGTACCCCTAAGTCTGTTCCTTTTTTTTTTTTTGGCACCAGGGATTCAACTCGGGGGTACTCAACCACTGAGCCACATCCCCAGCCCTATTTTGTGTTTTATGTAGAGACAGGGTCTCACTGAGTTATTTAGCACCTCACCGTTGCTGAGGCTGACTTTGAACTCGCAGTTTTCCTGTCTCAGCCTCCCAAAGTGCTGAGATTACAAGCGTGAGCCACTGCGCCCGGCTCTAAGTCTGTTCCTTCTGAAAGTCCCATAATACTCCTGCAGAAATCCTGGACGTTTAAATATGATCTAATCCCTTAGAAGGACTTTACTTTTTTTTTTTTTTTTTTTTTTTTTTTTTGCTATAGTACTATCTCAGAAATTTGAGAAAGGGTAGAAGGGCCATCTGGAAGGGGTCCACCTCTTCTACACCATGCACTGAGAGTTGCTCAGCTCTGGCTTTGAATCTGGAAATATGGGTTTTGCCTTAGACTTGTTTCTTTCCAGTAGTTACTTCTTCCTGTGGGTCCCCAAACAGTTTTTTTCCTCCCTCCCTCCCTTTCTCCCTTCCTGTAGTTGTAGAAAAACATTTTACATGTTTGGATCCTGGGAAGGATTGGAGGAGAAAGAGGCTTGTACAAGGCTTGGCACGTTTGTAGATGTTGAGTGCGTGGTGGTTTTTTGTTTTTTGGTTTTTTTTGGTACTGGAGATTGAACTCAGGAGCACTCGGCCACTGAGCCACATCCCCAGCCCTATTTTGTGTTTTATGTAGAGACAGGGTCTCACTGAGTTGCTTAGTGCCTTGCCATTGCTGAGGCTGGCTTTGAACTCGCAATTCTCCAGTCTCAGCCTCCCTAAGTGCTGGGTTTACAGGCTTGGGCCACCACGCCCAGCTGAGTGTGTGTTTAATGGATGAAAAAATGAATGATTTCTTATGTTACAGGTTGCCCCTGAAAGATTCCACTTGGTGTGGGCTTTCTGCAGAGCTAGTCCAGGCTACTATGGCTGTATCACTAACAGCAGCTAAAACTCTGGCCCTTCAGGGTACACAGGAACAAGAGAAGATTATGATTTTGGAGCCAAAAGAAGAGGAACAGTCTTGGGAATATGAGACCAGGCTACCTGGGAACCACTCTAGCAGCCAAGAGATCTTCCGTCAGCGCTTTAGGCAGCTCTGCTACCAGGAAACCCCTGGTCCAAGGGAGGCCTTGAGCCGACTACAGGTACTCTGTTGTGAATGGCTAAGGCCAGAGAGACACACCAAGGAGCAGATCCTGGATTTACTGGTGCTGGAACAATTCCTGACCATCCTGCCTGAGGAACTCCAGTCCTGGGTGCGGGGACATCACCCAAAGAGTGGAGAGGAGGCTGTGACTGTGCTGGAAGATTTAGAGAAAGGACTTGAACCAGGACCGCAGGTGGGAAGGGGGATTTGATCTGTTGTGGGAACCAGATCAATGATCTTCAGGCTGGACGGAGGGGCAGCAGTAGGGGGAGTTGCCAAGGTAGAGCAGTTAGTATGTGTTTCTATCTCTGTCTTTTCTTCCCTCAAGCTCTGAATGAGAAAGAGACTCTAGCTCCTCTTCCTTTCCCTGTGCTGACTCTGAGGAGGCTCTCTAAAGTCTCTTTGGAAGCTTTGGTCCCACATAAACCGAGTGGTGCCTGATCACCTCCAGGTTCCAGGCCCTGCACATGGACCTGCACAGGAAGAGCCATGGGAGAAGAAGGCACCTCTGGGAGGAGCCCAGGAGGCACCAAGCATCCAGCTCCAACCTAAGGAGACCCAGCTCAAGTGTGAATCTCAGGAGACCCAGCCTTTGCCAGAGAGTGGTGAGGAGCAGGATTCTGTGGGGAGGGAAGAGGGGAAATGATATAAAAAGGACACATAGTAGGTCCTCACATGTTTGCTATGATCATCATGGCCTCACAAATCTTGCCTCTTAGGTCAAGAGACTTAGCTTATCTCATCACTTATAATATTAGGATTGACAATAAGCTACCTTAGGGCTGGGAGTATAGCTCTATAGAGCACTTGCCTAGCATGTGAGAAGCACCACAAAAAAAAAAAAAAAAAAAGAATGACCTATCTTATACCTATCTCATAAAGTAACTCTGTGAATTAAATCAAATTTATATTGTATCTGGCCATAAGTCTGGCTAGTATTTCTCAGCTTTAAGGATCCCTAAAGCAGGACCACAAAATATTTTACTCACTGCCTGCCTTATCTCCAGTGCTCATAACACTTAGTTCATAATGGCTCTGCCATGACCTAGAGGCTAGCCTTAAGATCCTTTCCTTTGAGTTTCCCCATGCCTCCCACACACATTTTTTTAAGTCATAAAGCACTCCTATGTGAAACACAGCCTTTCATTACCTTTATGTGCAATGTACACCCCACCATCTAAAAGCCTTATTTGAAACTGTTATGTCCACACCACCCTTCTTCCTTCAGATTAATTGCAAAATCTTTTTTCTTTTCTTTTTTTTTTTTTTTAATTTTTTTTTGGTTGTAGATGGACACAATATCTTTATTTTATTTATTTATTTTTATGTGGTGCTAAGGATTGAACCCAGTGCCTCACACATGCTAGACAAGTGCTCTACCACTGAGCCACAACCCCAGACCTCCTCTTCCTTTTTTAAGGAGCAGATCAAAGGGAAAGGCAGAGAGTACCAAGCTATAGGAGGCAGGGAGTTGATGAGTCCTCCCTGCAAGGAGATCTGTGTACCTGTGTGAGGATCCTTCTTAGTGGTTGAAGAATTATGGGGCAGGAGAATGAATGGGAAGAGGTCAAGTTTACAGAGCTGGGAAGGG
Organism: Geosciurus inauris; assembly: GCA_004024805.1. Lineage (NCBI taxonomy): Eukaryota > Metazoa > Chordata > Mammalia > Rodentia > Sciuridae > Geosciurus > Geosciurus inauris. Next base: position 3,853 of record PVHX01007560.1, read on the forward strand.
TAGTTTTTCTGCCTTTAGGAACATCCCTTTCTCCTGACCCTAATGATCCTTCTTTTTTTTTTTTTTTGGTACTGGGGATTGAACTCAGGGGCACTCGACCACTGAGCCACATCCCAGCCCTATTTTGTGTTTTATGTAGAGACAGAGTCTCACTGAGTTGTTTAGCGCTTCACCATTGCTGGCTTTGAATTCACGATTCTCCTGTCTCAGCCTCCCAAAGTGCAGGGATTACCTAATGATCCTTCTTTATTTTTTTTCTTCTTTCCCAACATCAGTTGACCACTCCTCAATTCCTTGAAAAAGTACTTTTTTTTTCTTATTTTTGACTGAATTCTAAAAAGATCATGCTTTGAAACTTTATTTTTATTTTCTTTCTTTCTTTGTACCAGAGATTGAACCCAAGGGCATTCAACCATTGAGCCACATCCCCAGCCTTTTTTAAAATTTTTTTCTTTTGAGACAGGGTCTTGCTAAGTTGCTTAGTGCCTGCTGAGTTGCTGAGGCTGGCTTTGAACTTGTGATCCTCCTGCCTCAGCCTCCTGAGCTGCTAGGATTAAAGGTGTGTGCCATTGTGCCCAGTGAAACTTATTTTATTTTTCAAATGAGACTTTTTTAGTGTTTCATTCTGGAAAAAGGAAAAATATCTGGAGGAAGAGATAAGTGGGGAGTAGGGAGGGATAAAACAAAAAGAAACTCCTGTGTACAATCCCATCATCAAGAGATAACCATGGGTAAAATCTAAATATCCTTCCAGTGTTTGTCATAGGTATAGTGAATATTTTTAAGCTTTTATTTTCTTTCCAGAAATATAAGTTCTAATCCGGGTGTCATTTCTCTATACATCCAGAACAGATGTATTTTCATTTTCCATCAGTTGTTGCAGAGGATGGCCCAGAACCCAAGGACAAAGGATCACTGCCACAGCTGCCCATTACCAAAGTGGAATCACAAGTGTTGTCAGAAAAACCCACTACTGACACTTTTCCATTTCAAGCTACCTCTGAAGTTGAAGGCATCTTAGAACAGCAGCAGAGAAATTCCAAAGCAAAGAGACGGAAGTGGTCTCCTGCTCAAGGGAAAAGTTTCAGACAGATGGTTGTCACAAATAAGAAAACCTCCACAGGGAAGAAAGACCATGAATGTAGTGAATGTGGGAAAGCCTTCATTTATAACTCACATCTTGTAATCCACCAGAGAATTCATTCTGGAGAGAAACCCTATAAGTGTAGTGACTGTGGGAAAACTTTCAATCAGAGCTCAAACCTCATTCAGCATCAGAGAATTCATACTGGAGAGAAACCCTATGAATGTAATGAATGTGGGAAGGCCTTCAGGTGGGGCGCTCATCTTGTTCAACATCAGAGGATTCACTCAGGAGAGAAGCCCTATGAGTGCAATGAGTGTGGGAAGGCCTTCAGTCAAAGCTCATATCTCAGTCAGCATCTGAGAATTCACAGTGGAGAGAAACCTTTTATATGTAAAGGATGTGGGAAAGCTTACAGATGGAGTTCAGAGCTTATAAGACATCAGAGAGTTCATGCTAGCAAAGAGCCTTCCCAGTGTATTGAAGATGAGAAAGTCTCCAGACAGACTTGTACTTTTGTCTAAGCTACTTAAGACTAGATCTCATAAAAGTTATAAGCATCTTAAGGTTTTGCCTGTGTCTTTCTTCATTTGGGAAAAACTGTTGATGTAGTGTCAGCTGAAGATTTTATTACTTCATGTCCTTTGATTAAAATTAATATATCCATAGGATGCCTTTGGCTACAAGTAATTGCCAAATTGTGCTGCTGCTGCTTTCTAGCAAACCTTGAACAAGATCCTTAGCTGCCCACCAATAAAATAAGGACAGTAATGCCTACTTCAGTAGAGTTCTAATTCTAGCACAGAGTAGCTGCTCAGGTAGGGATAGTTATTGATATTTTTCGTGACTGGACTTTTGGTCCTAGGCACACTGGTCAACTTCCTTGGACAGGGTCACATCTGCAAACATCCAAGCAGGAGATAGAATCTGCACTAGTAATTTCAACAGGGAAAGTTTAAAGAATTAACTAGTAAAAGGGTATTATCTACTAAAGGATACAGGAATAGTGGAATTAGGAACAGCTACTACCTCTAGGGCCAAGGAAAGCAAACTTAGAAGCTCCCTTCCATCCCTACAAGACTGAAATTCAGACCTCATTGGACAGGGTGTTGCTATTCCAGAAGCATACTAAAGCCAGTCTGTACAGCTTGCAAGAGCCAATTTTGCACATCTCTGCCCAAATCTGCACTAAAATGAGCAGTGATGGGAATATTCACACCATGGAAATCAGCAAAATGCAATAATCAAGAATTTTTTGGTGTGCTATTGGTTAAATATTTACTGACACAACACTGGCTATGGCCCATTGGATGGTTGACGTTCACTGAGGGACAGCAGTCCAAGACTGATGAACAGGAAGCCATTAGATGAGGTATCAGTAATACTCACCAAAGGGTGGGTGCCACTGGATCTCCTGCACACTGCTGACAGCTATACTCGTGGAACAAGATAGGAAAGGGAAAACAAACCAACCAACCTTTAAAAAGCTCCTTCTTCTTTCCAGTGCCCTTAATTGTCAAAACCTTCCATTGTACCACCTGTCAAAAAGGAAATGTTTACAGGTCTAGCTATAGTAAAGCAGAATAAAGAATGGTGGATTTGAAGCTAGGAGTCAATAAATTGATTATTGGCCTATATTTTAAACTCATTTCCATCTCAGGACCTCTGTCTTTGTTCACTGCCTCCCTGCCTATCTTCTGCCTTACAATTATGTCAGTCACCCCTTCATCTAGATCTCTTTAAATGTTATTTCCTTAGAGAAACCTTTCCTGGCTTCAGCATACAAGTTTATTTCTCTCACATAAACATACAGAGATAGCAAGGTGGTCAGCAAGCTACAGCTGTCAAGGGTCGAATTCAAATCCAGCTTATGACCTGTTTTTGTATGACCCATAAGCTAATAATAGTTTTTACAGTTCTTTTTAGGTGTTTAAAAAAAAATCTGGGCACAGTGGTATACAATACTCAGGAGGCTGAAGCAGGAAGATCACAAGTTCAAGGCCAGTTTCCGCAATTTAGCAGACCTCAAAATTAAAAGGGCTGCCAGACATGGTGGTGTATGCCTGTAATCCCAGTGCCTCAGGAGGCTGAGACTGGAGAATTGCAGGTTTGAAGCCAGCCTGAGCAATTTAGGCTATAAGTAACCTAGTAAGACCCTGTCTCAAAATAAAAAAAAATTATAAAGGGCTGGAGATGTGGCTCAGTAGTTAAGCCTTGGGATTAATCCCTTGTACAAAATAAATAAAAAGGGCTAGGGATACATCCTAGTATCAGTAGTAAAGCCCCCCTGGGTTCAATCCCCAGTACCAGGAAAAAAAGTGACAAAGTGGTCCAAAAAGCCTAAAATATTTACCATCTGGCCCTTTACAGAAAAAGTGCCGAGCCCTGATCTAGATGGCAGCTCAGTGTGGTTTTTACTAAATACTTCATGAGCCCATATATTTTTCATCTTTCTCTTCATACTCCTGCTGATGTTTTTGTGTGGTTGAAACTGGATCATTTCCAGCTCACAAGAAAATGGAAATAATAATCACAAGGACAAGTGATTTCCCTTTCAGCAAGTGTCATGAAAGGTGGCCCAATCATTTGGTCAGAATGTGATTATGTGGCTACATTTATCTTCCAGGGAGGTTAGAAAATGCCTCTGGCAGGATGGCCATTTACCTACTAACTCCTACAGAGCCAGGCAGAGTGGTATAGGCTTGTAATCCCAGCAACTTGGGAGGCAGAGGCAGGAGGATCATAAGTTCAAAGGTTTAAGGGGCAACTTAAACCTTTTGTCAAAAGGGGGTAGTTCAGTGGCAAAGCACCCTTGGGTTCAATCCTCAGCACCTGGAAGGAGGGAAAAATGGTTTTTATGGAGAAGAGTTGCTGTGGCTGGCCTTGAACATGTGATCCTCCTGTCTCAGCTACCCCAGTTGCTGGGATTACAGGCATGCACCACCATGTCCAGCTATTTATACAATCTTAAAGTTTCAACTGAGTACATTTCATTCTACTTTGGCTCTACCAGTAAAATCTCAGAAATAGGAAGGGGCAAGAAGCAAAAAAGCCCTGCCTGGAATGATAGACTTCCAACAGACAGTGTCCCTAGGAAGAAGCCACTGGTGAAGGGACTTGCAGACAACCGAGCAATTTAAGCATTTGCTATACCAGGATCCTCTTGCTGTCCCATCTTTCTGCTGCCAGGTTTCCCTTGCACCATGATTTCCTGGGGTGTGGCCATAAATAGGGAAGCCCCTTCAGAAATCTCCCTATGAAGGCTGGCTAGGAGAGGGAGGTTGGATGGAATGGAGATCAGTTCTTTCATAGAATATGTTAAAAGAGTTGGAACATTTTCTCTCAGCAGATATTTGAGCAGCAGTCTGCATTGTGTGGTCTCCACTTCCTGCACTGTATTTGGTAGAATCCATTGTAGTAGTAGTAGTTGCTTTAGTGATAAAAGTGTGGGGGTTTTGGGGAGGTGTTTTTGGTACTGGAGATTGAACTCAGGGGTACTCCACCACTGAGCCACATCCCCAGCCCTATTTTGTGTTTTAAGTAGAGACAGGGTCTCACTGAGTTGCTTAGCACCTCACCATTGCTGAGGCTGGCTTTGAACTCGCAATTCTCCTGTCTCAGCCTCCCTAAGTGCTGGGATTACAGGCTTGCACCACTGCGCCTGGCTAAAGTGTGGGTTCTTGAAGCAAACATCCAGTACAAATCCCAAGTCCAGTACTCAATAGCTGTTTATATGAACAGGAAGGTCAAGGACCTGCCGCATAGGAGATACTGTTTTTTTGTTGTTGTTGTTGTTTTTTTGTGGGGGTTTTTAGTTTGGGGAGCAGTGGGGGGTATTTGGTAAGCCTGTGTGCCAGGTCCTTGACATTCCTATTCATATGAACATGTGTGGTCTCTGCCACCTGCCTTATGAGGGAAAAGAAGTCCTAGTTAGTGTGGTGGATGCATTGCCAGGATCCCCAGCTGTCTGTCATGCTGCCTGTGGACATGGACCCTCCCCAGGAGGATCCTAGACAAAAGGGAAACACCTAAGCCAAGCTTATATCCCTTCCCTGCATCTAATTCACGGGAATAGGGAGCAGGCAGTGAGAACTGGGAACCACTGCTGAAATATCTCCCCAGAATTTTGGGGTCAAGTCCTCTGTTGCAGCTACATCGCTATTAACTTCTCCCTATGCCTATCTTACGGCCCCTTTGCTCTCAGGTGTTCCCAGGCTCTCCTCAGCAAACTTCCACCACACACTCCATTTCAAGGACTATTTCCCAGGGATCTAAACCTGAAAATCAGGCAGAATCAAATAAACAGAGTAGAGAGATCTGTGAGGGAGAAAAGCAGATAAAATTACCTGAACTCAGAGGTCACTAATTTGTAGAGAAAGCCACAAATCCCTACCTGTCCTCCTACTTTCTTGTCCATCCATGTATTCATAGATTTATATGTTTATTCAAATTCAAATGCTGTGATTTGGAACTCATAATGAAAAAAGACACAGTCCTTTCCCTGAGTGAGGGGGTAGGAGGTAGGGGGAAAAGTTAACGGGGATTTACCATAACATTGGGTCCATGTCCTAACAGGAAGCTGCTGTTGAGAGCATACCTGAGAGAAGTTGCAATCCAAACTCAGTGCTTCACGGTGCTGACCACCACCAGATTATTCATGTCTCCACAAGTCTCTTGGCTCCTACCTGCACCTTGCTGTCACATTACAGCAAGTGGTGGATGATTGCATACTGACTTGTCTCACTGAGGCTCACTTATTCAGGCTATGACCAGAATCGTCCCCACCCTTCTCACTGGGCTTTTACTGAGGCTCCAGCTGCCACCCATTTCCAGGACTTCATTTTCAGAGGTTATTTTGACAATTTCATCGCAAAAGCTGAGAGACAAGCAGAAGTTATTGTGGAAGTTATTTGGTAATTTTTTTAATTCAAGAATTCACTTTTAAGAATGCATAAAGGACTACAGGGGTTCAAAGGATGGGTTTCAGAAAGTTCACAAATTTCAATTTGCATGTACATTTTTCTGGGGAGAGCTTTTGTAATTCTCAAAGATTCTTGATTTAACAGCTTTAATAACTTGCCTTGGACCAGAAGTTAAGAACACTTATAAAATTATAAAAGTTCTTATAAACTTTAATAAGTTTAAAACTTATAAAATTGAATTGTTGACACCTAGCAATGGCAATCCTAAAATCTCAGTAATAGGTATTAAAAAAAAAACAAAACTGGACCATCCAGGTGACCCAGAATATCTTACATTGTTAACGATAAAGAAAAATGTACACACACACACACAAAATAGGTAACTCTTGTCCTAACATGAAAAGGTAAAGGAACTCACCAAGCAAAGCAACAGATCAAGGACAGAGTGAACAGTGTATGCAAAATCAGAAGCTAAGTAACAGTACAGCAGGTTGGGGTACTTGGGTAGGGATCAAACTTACAGCGTGGGGATGAAACTGGCACCAAGTCATATTATAAGACCATAATGAGACCCAGCTATCGCACTCCTCAGTTTATACCCAAAAGACTTAAAATCAGCATATTATAGTGACAAAGCCATATCAATGTTTGTAGAAGCTCAATTCACAATAGCTAAACTATGGAATCCACCTAGATGCCCTTCAACAGATGAATGGATAAAGAAAATATGGTACATATACACAATAGAATATTACCCAGCCTTAAAGAATGAAATTATGACATTTGAAGGTAAATGGATAGAACTAGAGAATATCATGCTAAGTGAAATAAGTCAATCCCAAAAAACCAAAAGCCGAATATTTTCTCTGATAAGTGGATGCTAATCCATAGTGGGGCAGGAGGATAGAGAAGAATGAAGGAACTTTGGTTTGTGTAGAGGCAGCAAGGAGAGGGTTAGGACTGTGGGGATGGGAAGGATGGTAGAAAGAGACAGACAATATTACTCTATATACATGTATGATTATACTATTGGAGTAACTCTGAACCATGTACAGCCAGAGGAATGAGAAATTGTACTCCTGTACTCCATTTGTGTTCTGTATCAAAATGCATTCTATTGTAAAATAAATTTTAAAATATTAAAGAAATTAGTATCTTTAAAAAAGACCATAATGAAATATAATGCAGTTTGTAGTAATAAACATTAGAAAGGCATCATATGGGAAATTATACACATACTTTATTTACCTAAAGTGTTAGTTCTGGAAGGAAGAAAATGTACATGGACATAGCTTCTAAAATCCTGGAGGATATTTCTGGGTATTTAGGTAGGACTTTGAGATGTGGAGCCTGTTTTTTTTTTTTTATGGGTCTAAAATTAATTCATGACTTTTCCTTTACATAATCCAACTTTCACAGACACACGACTACCAGTCACAATTAATGGTTAGATGTTAACTCCCAAGTAAGTTGAAGGAGAAAAGCAAATAGAAGGAAAATTGGGGAATCTTGAGATGACTGGGGGATGGATGAAGAGGACAGAAAATGGGGTTACAGGATGTGTGTATGGTGTACATAACAAGATGGAGATGATTTCACTTACCAGCATTCCTCTTGGGAAAACACTATAACACAAATTGGAAGATTCTCCTGAGAATGACATGAGACCTCCCTCCATCTTAAAAACACACTCAGAGCCGGGCACGGTGGCTCACACTTGTAATCCCAGCACTTAGGGAGGCTGAGACAGGAGAATTGCGAGTTCAAAGCCAGCCTCAGCAATGGCGAGGTGCTAAGCAACTCAGTGAGACCCTGTCTCTACATAAAACACAAAACAGGGCTGGGGATGTGGCTCAAGGGTTGAATGCCCCTGAGTTCAATCCCTGGTACCAAAACAAAAACAAAAAAAACCACACTCAGTTATAACAAAAGTTAGTCACTAATGTTCAGATGAGTCAATTACTAACTGAAGGGGCTTCTTTTTCTTTCTTAGTGATGGGGTTAAGGTAACTGAGCTAAGTGCAGAGGGTGTGGGTAGATGGATTGGGTATCTGGCAAGAAGAAAGGAATTGAAGTGGCTGATTCTCTGAGAGGGGAGGACAGAGAAAAGAAAAAAAGAGGAGGAAAAAAAACTTCACTGGAAGTTTAGCCAAGATAGAACTGCTGAGAACAAAATGTCTAATGGGATGAATATGTAACAAGAGATCCCATCAATATATACAACTATAATGCACCAATAAAAAATGTGGTAACAAGTGTCTAATGGAATTTATAATGTGAACTTCTCTCCACCTTTCACACAGCATCATCAATGAAATCCTTGTTACTCATGCATTTTTTGATGTGGGTAGAATCTTTGAGGGGAGACCTTGAAGAGTTGCTAAGTTCTGTATTAGGACTGGCAAGAAATGAATGTGGCAATAAATTATGCAAACACAAAAATCAGAAGTTATGTGATATCTAAGTTTCATGTAAGAAAGATGTTCTCAGCACAACTCAATTTGAACCTGAGTAACAAATAAAGGAATGAGAGAGCACACTGCACTCGTCATCACCTAAGGGAAGAGGTAAGTCAAAGAACTTCACCGAGGGCAGGGGTGGTGGCTTAGTGGCAGAGCGCTTGCCTACCGAGCGTCCAGCACTACAAAACAAAAAACACTTCTAAGCTGGGCACAGTGGCGCAAGCCTGTAATCCCAGCACTTAGGGAGGCTGAGACAGGAGGATTACGAATTCAAAGCCAGCCTCAGCAACGGCGAGGTGCTAAGCAACTCAGTGAGACCCTGTCTCTACATAAAACACAAAATAGGGCTGGGGATGTGGCTCAGTGGTTGAGTGCCCCTGAGTTCAATCTCCAGTACCAAAACAAAAAGACAAAAAAAACACTTCTATTGGGGATGTGGCTCAGTGATAAAGTGTCTGCATACCTGGTATGTATGAGGTCCTGGGTTCAATCCCCAAAACTGCAAGGGGTAAAAAAAAAGGTTACCCACATCATAGAGATGTTGTGATATTTAGAGGCAGAGATACCTGGAATGATGTGAGAACTGTGCAATCATCTGTTTATTTGTATAGCCTTTAAATCAAACCAAGGGTATGAACTTAGGTGTACAAAATAAACCTACTTCGTGGATTTGGGTTTTTTGTTTGTTTGTTTCTGTGGTTCTGGGATCAAACCCGGGTTACAAATGCTAAGCAAGTGTTTTACCTCTGAGCTATACCACTAGTCTTCACCTTATGGATTTTGGTTGTGACCAGCTGTTTCCAAGGACATGATTTAAATTCATTATATTCTAATCTATATAGTAATTAGTAATAAAAATGTGCAAAAGGTTTCAAATAAGGCAGTAATGAATCAGTCTGTATGCAGCATAGCATAGTGGTAAAGAGAACAGAACAGACCAGGGGTAGAGTCTTGGTTCTAGAACTTAATAGCTGTGTGAGCATAGGTAAATTACTTAACATCACCTCTCTACCCTTTTGTTTTCTCCCAGTGCTGGAGATTAACATAGGGCCATATGCTACGTAAGAGCTCTACCACTGAGCTACATTCCCTTTTTTTGTTTTTTTTTTTAACATTTTGAGAGAATGCCTTCCTAAGTTGCCCAGGATGACCTTGTATTTACAGGCCTCAACTTCTAGAGTAGCTGGGATTACAAGTGTGCCCACAGGTATGCATCACCATGCCTGGCTATTCTCATAAATTTGGGCAAGAATACCCACATTATTGATGATTGTGCAATTCTATAAATTAATTAAAAATCATTCAACTGAACACTTGTAACAGGTGAATTGTATGGATATAAATAATAACTCAATAAAATGTTCTTTTTTAAAGAGTACCAACATCAGGGTTGAGGATGTGGCTCAGTGATAAAGTGTCTGCTTACCTGGTATGTATGAGATCCTGGGTTCAATCCCCAAAACTGCAATGGGGGAAAAAAAGGGTTACCCACATCATGGAAATGTTGTGAAAATAAAAATGTACCATCAGGCATGTGCCTGGCACATAGTAAATACTCAATAAATATTGGTGATTAGTATTAGTGTTAATAGTGATTAAAGAATAGAACGAGGATTATAAAGTTAGATTTTTTTAAAAGAATCAAAGAATTATTGGGTTGGCAGAAGTGTCAGAGATCAGTTAGCATTTAGTTCAACTTCCCTCATTTTATAGATAAGAAAATTAGAGAGCAGCAGGTCAAGCACCTTATTCGAGGGCTAGCTCTCAGACCAGACCCTGTGCCCCACTGGTCACCCATTGCCTCAAAAATGAACCCAAGTTGGGCATGGTGGAGTATACCTATAATCCCATAGGCTCAGGAGGCTAAGGCAGGAGGATTGTGGGTTCAGAGCCAGCCTCAGCAATTTCATGAGACCCTAAACAATTCAGTGAGACCCTGTCTCTAAATAAAAACAAAAAAGGGCTGGGGATGTGGTTCAGTGGTTGGGTGCCCCTGGGTTCAATCCCCGGTACCAAAAAACCCCAAAAAACCAAAAAACAAAACAACCCACACATGAAAAATGAAGTATGTGTTTCCTTAAAGAAGAAATGACATATAGAACACAGAAATCATGTAGAGATGCTGAAAAAAGAAAATTCCAAGACTATCAGTCAGACCAAAAAGAAGCTGTCATGTTTCAGTCTATCAGTCAGGACCAGCAGCAGTGGGATCCAGGTTATGAGAGCTAAAGTGCTTTGGCAAGGCCAGGCCCTGGCTAGTCAGGTTAACTGGCTCATTACTGTGGCCAGATGCCTAGTAGAAGTGAAGCCATACAGTCCTCTCTGCTATTTCCTTACATAGCAGTAGCAGCAGAAGCTGGGACAAAAAGTGAATGCAGCAGAATTCTTGGCAGCAGTCTGTCTGGGTAGCCCTGAAGTGGGGATAGCTGCCAAGGAGGCCCTTTGCCTATGTTGAGTATTTTGGCTGCAACTGTTTACTCTCTGGCCTTGCCTAATCAGTCCCTTTAAATCCTACAGCCTTCACTTACAATTCTGTAAATTGCCTATCAGTTTCCTTCTTCATGGCACCTTCTTCAGATGAATGAGGAAGCCTAGCAGGAGATGTGAAATGACCCAAGCTTCCTTTTTCATTAATGCTGCCATCTTCTAAGGGAACTTGATAGCATAGCTGAAAGACTCTGAGGCTATCAATACAAGTGTGCTAAATTATTCCAAGGCTAAATAGTGGACACAAGAATGAGATGTGTCATCTATGTCATGCTTTCTAACATTTTAGGGGATACAGTTCAATGAGTCAACTCTGACTTTTAGGCGGTGGTGAATCCTGTTCCTCTACTTTTCAGAAGAGCAACCATGTAGGGTAGATGGCAAGTACAGACCCCTAATGTCATATAATCCACAGAAGGAGGAAAGAAGGGAAGGGAAAAGGGACAGATGAGAATTAAGGCCTGAAACAGCTTTTATGATTTAACCCAGTACATCAAAAGTTCTCAATGAATAGTTCATAAAAGTGCCTCACCCTTTTTCAACCAATTATTGAAAAAAAAAATCAGTGGAAGGACAAAAGTTCTTTCCTTTCAGTTGATCTGAGAATTTGGGGTGCAGATTATGACAAATAAGTCTGACTTTAGCCCTTCCCCAGAAAGCTTTTCTATTTTGCAGGTCATTCCATACAATGAACACTTTGATGTCGGAGGAGGTGAGAGCTCCGACTAAAGGTCTTCTGACACTCTTGGCACTCATAAGGCTTCTCTCCAGTGTGAATTCTCTGATGTATGGTAAGTTGGGAGTGCTGGCTGAATGTTTTCTCACATTCACTACACTCATAAGGCTTCTCTCCAATATGAATTTTCTGGTGGAGAAGCAGCTCAGAGTTATCCCAAAATGTTCTTGCACACTCATTACATTGATGGGGTTTTTCTCCAGTATGGATTCTCTGGTGGACAATAAGGTGAGATGTCCGCCTGAAAGCCTTCCCACACTCGAAACACTCATAGGGTTTCTCCCCAGTGTGAATTCTCTCATGTCTAAGAAGTTCTGAATTCCCCCTGAAGGCCTTCCCACATTCTTTACATACATAGGGCTTCTCACCAGTATGAATTCTAATATGTCTAATAATCTCTGAGTTCTGGCCAAAGGTTTTCCCACATTCATTACATTCATAGGGTTTGTCTCCTGTGTGAATTCTTTGATGCCGGATAAGTTCAGAACTCTGACCAAAGCCCTTTCCACATTCATTACACAGATAGGGCTTTTCTCCAGTATGAATTTTCTGGTGTCTAATAAGGCCCGAGCTATGCTTGAAGGCTTTGCCACACTCATTACACTCATGGTATCTTTCTTCAGTATGAATTCTCTGATGCTGAATAAGCTGTGAGCTAACCCTAAAGGTCTTCCCACATTCATTACATTCATACGGTTTCTCTCCAGTGTGGATTCTCTGGTGTAGAATAAGGGCTGAATTCTGACTGAAGGCTTTACCACATTCTTCACATTTATAGGGTCTCTCTCCAGTATGAATCCTATGATGGTGGATAAGATGTGAACTCTGGATGAAGGCCTTTCCACATTCATTACAGGAAAAGGGTTTCTCTCCAGCATGAATTCTCAGGTGCCTTCGAAGGCTCGAGTTAGTTCCAAATGTCTTTCCACATTCTTTGCATTCAAAGGGTTTTTCTCCACTATGAACTCTCATATGCTGGATGAGATGTGAGTTCTGATTAAAAGCTTTCCCACATTCTTTACATGTATGAGGCTTTTCCCCCACAGATGTCCTCTGAATTCTGTTAGGTTCTAAATTCTCTATGCAGTTCTGGCCAGAGGTAGCAAATGTACCGACACTCCCTGCTATAGTATCTCCCTGATGTATTACCAGATTAGGACCAGGACTGCAGCTTCTCTCACTGTCCTCCTGGTCTTTCTCACTTGAGGGTGATTTCTTAAAGATAATCAACCCCGGTGCAAAATCTCTCGCCTGGGGAGACATCTGTTGTATAACTTCTTCTGAAGACTCTCTTGAATGCCCCTCTAATATGTCTTCTTCATACACTGCTCCAAATCCATGAACTTGGTAAGCCACTTTTGGAAGTTTTTCTAATGTTGGCCCATGAGGCTCAGATTCTTCAGAAATTTCTTCCTTAATCACCTCTTTGTTCTCAGTCCCCATCTCACAATCTGAAATGAGAGAGGGTAAGTACATGAAGTGGCTGTTTCATATTTAAACGAAGCTGATGCAGAGGAGGACAGAGCTTTGACATAGTGCTAGCAGCACTCAAAAACAGTCTTGGCATCTGGTGAAATGACAGGATGCTGCTGGAGAGGACAGAGATTTAGGATTATGATGGACATGCTCAGGAGAAGATGCTGACTGAAGATTAAGAAAACTTATCAGAGGCAGAGATTTAAAGACAGAAATCAGAAATGGATGGTAAAAAGATCCTGTAACATGTTAACATTACAGAAAAATGTTCTGTAACATTACCAGTGAACTGGAATAGAACATGAGGTTGGCAGTGAAAACATTTAGGGAAAATAATAGCCATATTCGTAGACGGGTATATGGAAAGGGTAAGAAAAGGGACAAGAATGCTATGTCAACAGAAATAACTTTGGAGTTTATAGATGAAGTAACCACAAAATGAGCAGGAGGATGACCTATTCTTAGTCCAGTTCTGTGTTTCTCACCAGCTCTATGGAGCAGGGCATAGTATATATTAGTATATATTGGCATAGTATATTGGTTACCTATTCAAGAAGTTAATGTGACTTAGCTCTAACTAGCACAGAACTAACTACTCCTATCTCCCTACGTTTGAATGGAGTAAGGGTCTAGCTTTAATTTGCTCCAGATGGCTAGTGAATCATATCAATACCATTTACTACATAATTATTTCTCCTACTGATTTAAAATGCCACCTGTACTATAGTGTAAGTGTGTATGGGTGTGTGTGTGTATCCATCCCAAGCCCTTTTAATTTTTTATTGTGAGACAGGGTCTTGTTAAATTGCCAAGGCTGCCCTAGATTTAGCAATTCTCTTGCCTCAGCCTCCCAACTTGCTGGGATTACAGGTGTGCACCACTATGCCCAACTCTATATTTATATTCTGTTCAGTTCTACTGACTTATTTCTTCTCTAATACCAAACTATTCAAATTGCTGAAGCTTTATTAAAATTTTTTTATATATGTTAGAGAAAGCTATCTCTCATTAGTCTTCTTTTTCAGGTATTTCTTATCTATTCTCATATTTTTTCAAGTATATTTTAGTATACTTTTGTAAAATTTCCAAACTTGTGTGTGATGGCACAAGCCTGTAATCCCAGTGACTCAGGAGGCTAAGACAGGAAGATAGCCAGTTTGACACCAGCTTCAGAAACTTAGCAAGGCCCTAAGCAATTTAGTGAGATCCTGTCTCAAAATAAAAAATAAAAAAAGGGCAGAGGACATAGTTCAGTAGTAGCACACCCCTGTGTTCAATCCCCAGTACAAAAAGAGAAATTCCAAACTTAGCCTGATTGTTTTATGTCCATTCTGTCTTTTAATTTAGTCAGCTTTTCTTATATTCTAAAACTAGCTATTGTTGTTATTATTATTATTTTGTACTAGGGATTTAACTCAGGGGCACTTGACCACTGAACCATATCTCCAGCCCTATTTTGTGTTTTATTTAGAGACAGGGTTTCACTGAGTTGCTCAGTGACTTGCTTTTGCTGAGGCTAGCTTTGAACTTGTGATCCTCCTGTCTCAGCCTCCAGAGCTGCTGGAATTACAGACATGTGCCAAGGCACCTGGCTAATTATTATTTTTATATATAGCAGTGATATTTATCTTTACATATTAAGTAACCACAAAATGAGTAACCATAAAAATCAGCCCTTTACAGAATTTTCTTAGTATTTTTATAGATAAAAGTACATGTTTTTTTAAATTTTTTTTTTGAGTTGTAGATGGACACAAATATCTTTATTTATTTGTTTTTACGTGGTGCTGAGGATCGAACCTAGTGCCTCTGGCATGAGAGGCAACTGCTCTACCACTGAGCTACAATCCTAGACCCCCAAAAGTACATTTTTTAAATTTCTAAAAATTTATGGCAAAAAATTTTAGTTGCCTACCCCAATATCTATTCTTCTTTATCTCCTAATAACAGAATAATAAATTTACTTACAGAGGCAATGAGGCTAGTTTTAAAAATACATTTCCCAGCTTTTACTGCAGCTGACTCTGGCCATATGACCATATTCTGGCCCCTGATATACTGAGATGCAAATTAAAGTGCACAGGGCTACTGGGAAATTTCTTAAGGTTGACAGAATGCATTTCTTCACTGTCTTCTTCCATGCTGTTCCTGAGGAGTGATGGAGTGCCAGCTTGGACCATGAGTACACCAACATACAGAGGACTGGAGATGAAAACTGGAAGGTACCTGGGTCCCTGATGACTCCCACAGCTGCCATATCAATCCTGGAATGCTTGCCTCTGGACTTCTTTTATCTAAATGACAAATATTTGCCTTGCTTAAGCCATTTATGAATCTTTAAAATGTGTTATTATTATTATTAATTTATTTTTTCATACTGGATATTGAACTCAGGGACATTTTACCACTGAGCTACATCCCTAGTCCTGTTTATTTTTTATTTTGAGACAGGTTCTCACTAAGTTGCTGAGACTAACCTCAAATATGCAATCTTTCTGTCTCAGACTACCGAATCACTAGGATTACAAGTGTATGCCACTACACCCAGGCAGAAAATATTACTGTATGAAGTCAAACTTATTTTTAACAAAAATATCTTGGGAATTCAGCTGTCCTCATCATAGCAGTGAAGTCCAAATGATGGACAAATTAGCATGAACTTTGCTCAGATGATAAGCAAACTGGAACTAATACTGAAGTGGCCCTTTGCTTAGGGCACTGTATTTGGATACCACAGCAAATTTGGGGAAGACAATCTTCCCATGAATAAAAGTGTTAATTGTGGAAGATGATACTCATGGGGGAATAAGCAGGCATAGAACTTCATGCTTTAGACAGTTCAAAGTCATGGAATGTTTATCAAAGAAGTGTCTCTGGTCTAATTAGCATTTCAAGTAGATGTACATTAGTGGTCATTTAGTAGCTGAAGTAGAAAGGATGGTGATGCCTATAGGTCTTGACATAGGCAAATCAGTTTGAAGGCTACTATAGTCGTCAAGACAAGAGATGATGAGATCTACCTAGGTCAAAGTCATAGAACAGACTAAAGAAATATTTAAGAGGCCAAATTCTGCAAGATTTGGTATGTGATTAGATACAAGTAAGGAAAAGAAAAGAACCTAAGATTGAACCCAAACCTCCCTTAATTTGAGGGATAGTAATTAGACAGGTGGTGATGCCCTCAAGATTGGTAATCCAGGCTGGGGTTGTGACTCAGGGGTAAAGTGCTTGCCTAGCATGCGTGAGGCACTGGGTTTGATTCTCAGCACCTCATATGAATAAATGAAAAAAATAAAGGTCCATTGACAACTTAAAAAATATTTTTAAAAAAATATTGGTAATCCTTTTTGTTGAAATCTTTAAAAACTATAAATAAGTGTCTGTAAAATTCTAAAGATCCATTATAGACAATTTAGCTATCTTACTCATCCATGGTACCATCTGAGTTGGGAAGATTAAATAAATAAATTAAATAAATTTCTAATAGCCAACCAAGAAAAAGTTCCACAAACTGGTATTTCAGTCCCTATATACTTCCAACACCTCTCTGGCCTTTCTTTTTTACCTTTCTGTCTCCTATAATGCCTTATTTTCCATCTTCTAGTCCCACCCCCACCATCACCACCACCACTACCACCAGAGATTGAACTGAGGGGTGCTAAACCACTGAGCCACATCCCCAGCCTTTTTTATTTTTTTGAAACAGGGACTTGCTAAGTTGCAGAGGCTGTTTTTGAAATTTCTATCCTCCTGCCTCAGCCTTTAGAGCCACTGGGATTATAGGCGTGTGCCACCATGCCCAGCTCCTAACTTCTAGTTCTTTACAAAGTCAGCATCTGGAGAACCTATATCTGCACCACTCACTTGTTCATAGTAAAACTGGAAGTTAGATATATATCTACCTCAACTTCAAGACCAAGTTAAAAACTCAAATTCTAAAGTCTTACACAACTAAATCTGAGCACCCTGACCATTCTTTTACTTTGAATTCTGACAGCAACACAATACTAGTGTCATTTGTTAAGTAATGTTTTGTAGGTATCTTCTCATATACCAATCAAAACCAGCCTCCTTTTGATTGATTTTCCTCGAAGCCAGACCTCATCCTCATATGTAAACACTCCATTTCTCATAGGTAAATTCATATTCCCAAATATAATTTCTAGTTTTTCTGTAACTGCCTTTTTTACTTTTCTAAATCTGAAATTACTGTTTCCGAAGATACAGGTGCCACCTGAGGAATGGAGGTTTACTACTCTCGGTCCTCAATTTGAGGGATGACAGGCAGACCTTCACTGGGTCTTCAGAGTTTAGAATAGGATCCTTAACTCTACAGATCTAAATTTGTTTTTTCCTGAACGCTACAGATCTAAATTTGTTTTTTCCTGTTTTCTGAGGGCAACAGTCTCAGAAAACTTCACGCACAAAATACTGATACATGTACCAGATACCTATTAATTAACAATGAGAAATAAAGTTCAAAAGCACCATACTGGGGCTGGAGTTGTGGCTCAGTGGTAGAGCACTTGCCTGGCATGTGTGAGGCTCTGGGTTCAATTCTCAGCACCATGTATAAATAAATAAATAAATAAAATAAAGGTACATCAACAACATATATATATATGTATGTATAACATGTATTTTTTTTAAAAAAAGCACCATACTGCCTAGATGAATGGGCAGACACACACACACACTCTGAAAATTGTTTAATAGGCCTGTGATCATGGTAGAAGATCTGGTTAGATAAATGCTTCTTAAATAATGGTTCTTGGCTTGGAATTAGGCTAGCTGTGGAAGAATCAACTGGAAAATTTGTTACAAATACTGACTTCCAGATGCTACCCCAGATCTCTCGATCAGAATCTCTAGGGGAGTCAAAGTTACTTTTAACAGTTGTGCCCAGGGGATTCTGATGCCCTGCCAGGTCTAGTCTTAATGACTAGAGTTGTCCCACTCTTAATCTGGTTCATTTACCTCTACCCAAGTTTTGGTTTATGTGAAGCATTAAGGGTTATAATCATATTGCCAGTTCCCTACCTTCCTTTTTTTTTTTTTTTTTTTTTTGTACTAGGGAATGAACCCCGGGCCACTTTACCATTTCCTTTTTGTTTTGAGACAGGGTCTCACTAAGTTGCTGAGGTCCTACTTTCCTCTTGATTGCCCCTCCCCTTCCTTAAATTTCTGACAGCCGACAAGACAGGTAAAATACAATTGACTAGATACTTTCTTCTTCTTTTGTGTGTGTACGTGTGTGTGTGTGTGTGCTGGGGATTGAACCCATGGCTGCTTATCCACTGAGCAATATCCACAGCCCTTTCTTACTTTTTGTTTTAAGACAGGGTCTCACTAAGTTGCTGAGGGCCTCCCTAAATTGCTGAAACTGACCTTGATCTTGTAATCCTCCTGCCTCAGCCTCCCTGGTCTCTGGGATGACAGGTGTGCACCACCATGCCCAGCTCTAAATCCTCTTTTCTGAGTTAAAATACATTTCTAGAAAAATACAAGAAATTTGAAAAATCACATTTGTTGTTTATCAGATTGACCCTAGTTACTGTGACTAGACCTGATATTACCCAAATTGCTTAAATCAGCTTACAACAATCTCTTTGATAGCAATATCAGTTAATTCTTTGAACTTATATATCAAAAATCACATTTTGCTTTATAGTAAAACATTATTAAATCATTTACCATCTGAGAACCTGAGTAGGTCTTTTTAAATTTTTGTTGAAAGCAAGGATTGGAGCTTGCATTACGAAAGGTCCAGGAATCATTCACTCTCTCAACAAACTATACCTTTGTATGGCACACCAGAATTTTTTGAGGAGATGGGTAAGAAGTCTTTCTTTCTTTTATAAAGGAGGAAAAGAACAATTGTAAAAGAGGAGTTGAGAAAGAGAAGCCTGTAGGCCATAGGCCTGTTCTCAAGAAGACTGGTCTTAGGCAAGGATACAAACTGACGTCAACAATCTAGAAATTGGTTTCCAGTCACAATTTACATGTCCACAGATATTATAAAGTGTTTGTGCACCTCAGTTTGAAATTTACCGCACTATAGCATTCTGGGAAGAAAAGCTTCAGAAACCAGGAAGAACAGGCAGAATAAAAAAAGAAAGAACATTTTTACTTCAATGTAGAATGTGCAAGGTAGAAACAGATAAGCAAGAATGCACTGACATTTTGATGTGGAGAATGAGGAACACTTATTATGTGCACTTATTATGTGCTATGTACCAAGCAACTTACAAACATCATTTTGTTTAAACCTCACAACCTCCTTGATGAGACACTGGAGAGCATCAGCCTAAGGTGGAGCCAACTGGCATGCTCTCCTGAATTTCCGCAGCAGAATTTTTGGCATCCTTGGAGCAGGCTAGAAATCTGGGAAGATATGTGTAGTGGAAGACTGAGAGTGAGGAACTTGGGAATGTTAGCCAGGACATAGTTGAGATGACTATGTGAGACCAGAAGGCAAATGAATGGAGTGGGTGTGGTAGAGGGAAGAGTGGAACGCTAAAGGTTACAGAAAAATGAATATTGTTAGAAGTGCATGGAAACAAGGGAATGTATCTTGGAAACTGGGATGAGGTTTTATTTTGAAATATAAAAATGTATAATCCACCAAAAATAATATCCTTTGCAAATATTAAAATTTATGATAAGAAATGGGAACATTTTGGATGTCAACATACAGATGTATAAGAGGATATAATCTTATCAAAATTACTTTGTGGGTTAATGGAGCAAAGAAGTTTCCAGTGGCCTAATTCTCTTTTCAGGAGGTCTTACCTCATCCAAGACCTCCAGGAGTGCACCCCAAATGAATTTACCCAGATAGGTACCAACTGCCTTGACATGACTGGTTCAAAAACAGCAGGAATTCAGGAATTTCTGGTTCAGGAATGGGCATATGCCTTCAGCTGGGTCAATGATATTTTGAAGAAGTTTGCTGGGAGCTTCTGGGAATTGTTTCCTGCCATCCTGACAGAACCATGGAAAGAGACTTCTATATATTGTTGTCTGAACCTGTTGCTGCCATCACACTATCAGCTTGTGGATGAAGTCATCTTGAACTCAAAAAAGTCAAGAGGAAGTGGAGCCAATGCCACTGGGTTTAGTCAGTCCTGAAACTGCCATACTTCTTGACTTCCAGTTTATATACTTGCATATTTTTATTTTTTGGTCCTGAAGATTGAACCCAGGGGCACTTGACCACTGAGCCACACCCCCAGCCCTTTTTAGTTGAAAAATTGCTGAGGCTGGCTTTGAGCTCTCAATCCTCCTGCCTCAGCCTCCGGAGCTGCTAGGATTACAGGTGGGTGCCATGCCCGGATATACCTGCATATTTTTAAATCAGCTTGAGTTGGATTTTGTTACTTACAGACAAAATAACAATCTTAACTGATAGAAATGCTTTCCTTTAACTTCTGAAAAGCAAGTTCATCAAACATTCAATATCTAGTACAAGGACCACCTCCTCCCCAGTCTTCACTGTAACCTCTGCAGGAAGAAGGCTTTCTTTTGGTCCTCTGAACCAGCCCTGCACTGGCCCTTTTCTTAACTTTTTCTTTGTATTATGTCTTCTTCTTTGTTTCCATGTCACTTCCTGTTTACTGCTCCCCAAGGCCTCCAGAATAAAAACTTTTTTCCATGGCTCATAATGCCCCTGTGACCAGACCTATTTCCCTTCCCCCTCTCCTATTCCTCATTCTCTGAAAACTGCTGGAAGCTGCAGCCATGCTCAGTGTCTTGCAGTTCAAACACTTCCTAATCTTTAGTTTCTTTGCCTTTGAGAACAAATAATTCCCACTTCCTGTAATACTACTGTCCACCTCGTTCACTTAACAAACATCTTCAAGATTTAGCTGAAGCACATACAGTCCCCTCCAATGTCTTCCTGACCCCAGACTCTAAAATAAATGGATACTCCTTCATCTTGTAGCAGTTACCCCCACTGTATTATTACTTTCATGTCTATTTTCTTTTCTAGACCATGAGCAAGGATAACATTCTATTTGCCTGGGTATTCCCAATGCTTAGCACATTTCAGATACCTGGTAAATAAACGTTCATTAAATTAATTTCTTTAAGTGTTTTATCTCCACAATGAATCTTTGATACTCTTGAGGGCTACCTGGAGATTTCATTCATCTTTATGCTTAAAGAGCCTAGGATAGTGTCTGACACATTGCTTGTTTCAATAATTATTTGGAAAAGTAAGTGCCTTCTCCCAGTCTGGATATTTAACTTAAGGCACTGTTATCCTCATTCTCTGTACTCCCTCTGGTATTCACAATCAAGAGGGCTCGTTTATCTCTGTGCTCAACGAGGTCTCCTTTACATAACTAACCCTCATAAGCCAATATCCTGTCAGCCGGCCCAGGGCACAATCTACCAGGGGGACCTTAATTTTTGCCCACCATTTCATCCCGGCGGTTTATTTGGCGAGGGAATATCTGAGAAAAGCACAGTTCCCACGGGTCCCCACATGTGACCCGACTTCTCCCATTCTCGCGGTTTGACAGGCATCGAATCAGAACTGGGGCAGTCCCTGGCAGTGTCCAGGCCCCACCCTCTCGGTGTGCAAGTGGGGAAATGGAGGCTCGGGGGAGCCATTAAGTCCAAGGTCACACAGCAAACCCGAGTCAGGAACGGGCCCAAACACCGGGCTCGCGCTCGGCCGCGGGCTGGGGAGTGGGGAGGAAGCCCAGCGCGGTCCTCCTCCCAGCCAAGACCGAATGAGATCTCACCGCTGGCCGCTACCGCCCCACGTTCACTCCGCTCCGGCTCCCGGCGCCGCTCAGCAGCTAGCGCAGAACCTGCAGCAGTTGTCCTGGTGTCACCGGCGACGGGCATCGGCCACTTCCGGTACCCGGGCGACACTCCAGCCTATCGCAGCGCGCAGCACTCACTGGAGGAACAGGTGGTCAGGATGCCAACGCCTCCTTGCCTTTTCCAGCGTTGCTTTCTCCCGGTTCTCACCCTAACCCAAGCCCCACCTCGCCGCCGCCTGCTGAGTCGTCTCCTTGGAATGTCCCTGTGGACCCGGCGATGCCCACTTCAGTCCCACGATCACTGACGAGCTGGGTCCTCCGGGTTTCCTAGAACGGCTCCAGGGATGAACTTCCGCCCGGTGAGCGGCTGCTCTGCCCCACGGTGTCGCTTCCCAGAGGACTGTTGTGGAAGAATTTGGGAATTCGCTTCACCTTCTTGCCGGGACAGTTTTCGCGGCCGATTTAACTCCTGCAACCCACATGCCTCTCATCACTCCTTTTCCCGGGTTCCGTGAGTCTGGTAAACACAGGCCTCTAGATCCTAGGAACCGGCCAGTTTTCGTCTGGGAGCAAAGGGAGACCTCCGAGATCTGGGAGGGTTTAAGGGATTGACGTTTGGGCAGAAATCTGAAAGTTGAGTGTGAGTTACCTAGGTTAAGAGTAGGGGAGAGGGGGCTGGAGTTGTGGCTCAGTGGTACAGCACTTGCCTAGCATGTGTGAAGCACTGGGTTCCATTCCCAGCATCACATATGAATAAATAAATAAAATAAAGGTCTACCAACATCTTAAAAAAAAGAGGGGAGAGAGCTGTTCAGGCAGTGGGAATTGCATTCTACTTTGGCCTTCATATCTCCCTTGAACAAGCTTGGCCTCTTCTTGCCTCTTATGCTTGTCGCTTCCTCTGCTCTTTCTCTATAACTTTGTACAAGCTTCTTGTTTTTCAGATTGCAGTTCAAAGATCACTACGTTGAAGGAGCCCTTTCATCCCCATGAATGTTGCCTCAAACAACACCATCCCTCCCAAATATCAGTTGCAGGAAATGATATGATTGGTCCTGTTTCAGTCTGGTGTTCTTTCTTCCCTAGATAAATCAGGAGGAAAAGGATAGTGGAATTAGCCAAGCCTAGGACTCCTGTCTGTCCCACTAGTGAAAGTGAACTTCTGTGTTTGCCCCATCATAAACCTGTGAAGTAGAAAAAGGATTATCTACCTTTTTCTATACCAAGGTTTGGTGCCACCCAGGTAGATTCTGTTAAAATTGACCCAAGATGTGAGCTGGGCATGGTTGATTTGTTTTGTTTTGAACTTTCCAGGCAACTATAACATACAGCCAACATTGAAAATCAATGGCCTAGGTCAGTAGTTCTCAAAGTGTGGTTTCAGAACCAGCAGCTTTAGTATCACCTGGGAACTTCTTAGAAATGCAGATTCTCAGGCTCCACCCACAGATCTGAATCAGGCACTCTTGAGTTAGAGCCCAGCAGTCTGTGCTTTAACAAGTCCTTCAAGGTTTTCAGGCACACTAAAGTGAGAATCATTATTAACTCAGGAAGGGAAGGGAAAGGAATGTTATGTTATATATGCAGCACATGAAATAGCAGAAAGGTTGTGTACAGGTGGCACAGGTCTGTAATCCCAGTGGCTCAGGAGGCTGAGGCAGGAGGATTTCAAGTTCAAAGCCAGCCTCAGCAATTTATGGAGGCCCTGACTCAAAATGAAAAATAGAAAAGACTGAGGATGTGGCTCAGTGATCCCTGGGTACCAAAAATACTAAAAAACAAAGCAAAAACAAAACCCCAAAAAACAGAAAGGAAAACTTTCTCTCAAATTCATCCTTGGACTTAAGCACTACACTCCAGGGTCCCTCATTTTAGCCACTCTTGCACCAATGGCCTTAACTACCTTGCCCTACTATCTACAACTACCTGGGAAGTTTGTTGACCTCCGTTCAGTCAAAATGTCTATCTTCCTTGCCCATGCTGCTAACAATGAGTGGGAAGAATACATTAAAGAGTCCTAAGATAGTCTTTATGATATCTGTTTTCCAGAGGTCTTTGACTTACACCTAAAAATCATTTTTTGTTTCCCTACCACTTTGTCTGCTGTTTCCCACAGTTGTTATTTCAGTCTTCTTCACTCTGCTCAAACCTTATTCTAAGCCATGATCCAAGAGAAATCAATTACCATCATGATCATTGCCAGCTATGTATTTCCTAAAGAAAAATGCCCAGACTACAAAAACATTCTGCCTCAGAACCAAGCTAACTGCTTCTATTGACATTTTTTTTTTTTTTAGTACACCTGCATTAGTGGGCATCTGCTTCAAGAGCCTAAATCAGGGCTGGGGCTGTAGCTCAGTGGCAAAGCGCTTGCCTAGCATGTGTGAGGCACTGGTTTCGATCCTTAGCACCACATAAAAAAAAAATAAAAACAAGCTGGGCACAGTGGCGCATGCCTGTAATCCCAGCACTTTGGAGGCTGAGACTGGAGAATCGCGAGTTCAGAACCAGCCTCAGCAATGGCGAGGCGCTAAGCAACTCAGTGAGACCCTGTTTCTAAGTAAAACACAAAATAGGGCTGGGGATGTGGCTCAGTGGTTGAGTACCCCTGAGCTCAATCCCTGGTACCAAAAAAATAAATAAAAGTAAATAAATGAAAAGAATATAAACAAATAAAGGCATTTTGTCCACCTACAACTACAAAAAAAAGCCTAAATCAATGATTCTCAATTGTGGCTGCATAATGGAATCACCTGAGAATCTTTAAAAATACTAAGGTTTGGTGCCACCCAGGTAGATTCTGTTAAAATTGACCCAAGATGTGAGCTGGGCATGGTTGATTTGTTTTTTTTTTTCGAACTTTCCAGGCAACTATAACATACAGCCAACATTGAAAAATCAATGGCCTAGGTCAGTAGTTCTCAAAGTGTGGTTTCAGAACCAGCAGCTTTAGTATCACCGGGGAACTTCTTAGAAATGCAGATTCTCAGGCTCCATCCACAGATCTGAATCTGGCACTCTGGAGTTAGAGCCCAGCAGTCTGTGCTTTAACAAGTCCTTCAAGGTTTTCAGGCACATTAAAGTGAGAATCATTAACCCAGACATTGACTTGCTTCACTTGATCAGCCCTTGTATGTTGGTTAGAAAGGAAAAGGGTATGTTGTCTCCTCCTGAGTACTCCCCTGCCCACCATCTGCTTTATTATGCTAGCCAATTTAGGAACCATCTGGAGCAACAAGAATCTGCTGAGGAGAAGAGACCGGGGCATATGGTCCACAAATGCTATGCCCATTTTCAGTGTGTATGAAGATATGTATGAGTGGGTAGGGGTTGATATTTCAGTCCATTAACAGGCTCAGGACTTCCATGGAATTTAGTTTATAGGTAAATATTAGCAGTTTTATTCTTCCTGGAAAAAAATAGTATAGATAGGAACTGTGACTACCCTTCTAAATTAACAGACAGATACATGGCAGATAAAGACATACTGCTCTTTTTCATTCTGTTCCCTCTGTCTGTGGAAGGTGTGGGAAGGAGAGCTAGTAGAACTGCCTGTACTCCTTCCTTATGCTAAAACCACATCATCTCCCAAATTAGTTTGCAACTCTGATTTAGGTCTAGTGCTGTTCATAATTATATTTTCAGTCACCTATGGCCCATATTCTAAGACTTACTAAAGTATTAATATTGGCAATTAGTCTTCTTGGATTTAAACAGTATTATAAGTGTAAACTACTGTTAGGATTCTGGAAGAAATAACCAAAAACTTTGCACCCATCTTGTGAACCTTGGAATCTTTTGAAATCCCTTCTCCCACAGGCACATAAGCCAGGACTGGGGATGATCTAATGTAAGGGCACCAGCTTGGATATATTTCTCTTTGTCTTGACCACTGTCTTCTTTCTATTGCTCTAAACCCACTTCTTATTTATCACTGATATCCCTCTCCGTTTCCTGTCTTTTTCCTTCCATCTAGGTCAACCTCACAGAACATACCCCACCCCACCCCAAAAGTCTCAGTGTGACAGAAATATATCTTGCCTTATATAACTTAACCATTTCATTTTCTTTTTCTTTTTGTTTCTTCTTCTTTTTTTTTTTTTTTTTTTTTTTTTTTTTTTTTTAGTACCAGGGGTACTTAACCATTAAGCCACATCTCCAGCCCTTTTTTATTTTTTATTTTGAGACAAGGTCTCACTAACTTGCTTAGGGGCTTATAATGTTGCTGAGTCTTTCTTTGAACTTGTTATCCTCCAGCCTTAGCCTCCTGAGTTGCTAGAATTACAGGCATGCACCACAAATCCTTCACCTCTGCACACTAAAGGACTTGGCTAAAGTTAAAAGAGGGCTCAGTTGAGTCCTCAGTGCCACCCCACCAACCTCCAGCTGTGCAGATACAATGAAGTAGAACAAAAAGGCAACTTCCTACTCCAGAGTTCACAATTATACCAAAGAGGCCACAGAGAACAGTTCTAAGCCTGACTGTTTTTTGTTTGCAGTACTAGGGATTGAACACACGTGTGCTTTACCACTGAGCTACAGCCCCAGATCTTTTTATTTTTTTGAGACAAGGTCTCCTTAAGTTGCCTAGGTTGGACTCTAACTTCTGATCCTCTTGCCTCAGTTTACCAAGTCACTGGGATTATAAGCAGGAACCTGGCAAGAGCTTGTTTTTTTTGTTTTTGTTTTTGTTTTTTTGTTTTTTGTTTTTGGTACTAGAGATTGAACTCAGGGGCACTCAACCTCTGCGCCATATCCCCAGACCTATTTTGTGTTTTATGTAGAAACAGGGTCTCACTGAGTTGCTTAGCACCTCACTGTTGCTAAGGCTGGCTTTGAACTCGTGATCCTCCTGTCTCAGTCTCCCTAGGTGCTGGGATTACAGGCTTGAGCCACCGCACCCGGCCAAGAGCTTGTTTTTTGATGCTTGGATAGCAGATCTTCCTTGGGCAAGTTCTCTAGGCTTGAGAGGT
Organism: Geosciurus inauris; assembly: GCA_004024805.1. NCBI lineage: Eukaryota > Metazoa > Chordata > Mammalia > Rodentia > Sciuridae > Geosciurus > Geosciurus inauris. The sequence goes on from PVHX01007560.1 coordinate 30,770, forward strand.
GCCCTTGAGGTGTGTAAGGTCTGCATCTCTCTTAGGTGAAGCACCACACCTGTCACATGGGGTAAAATGCAGCAACATCCAGAAGCCTCAGCCTCCCAATAACTGCTTCATGGTTTGCTGCTACTCAAAGGACAGACAGAAAAGAGAAGGTTGCCCTAATAGGTCAGTGCTGGACTTTGAGAAGGGAAGCTGGAAGTGACAGGAGGGCCTGAACTATAACTAGACAGCAGTAAAATGTACAATAAAGCAAATGATCAGAGGACACAGCAGAACAATACTGTACCCCAGTTTATGAGGCTCTAGAGTCTTCACAAGGTCAGCAGACTAACCAGAGTGCTTGTCACTATAGCCAAGATACCACTGAGCTCTACCTAATGATAATGCTCTTGTCCACTGATCTCTGAATTTGTCTGAGAGCCTATTCAGTACAGCACGGCAAAAACAAAACAACAGATGCAAAGTTCTAGTGTTCCTCAGCACAGTGGGACAAATATAGTTCAGAATAACCTATTATATATTCTATGAAAATGTGGAATAGAGGAACTAGAAGATTCCAAACATAAAGAAATGGCAAAGAGAGTAAAACACTAATTACCTGATTTGATCAGTGCACAACACATGCATGTGTGGAAATATCACACTGTACACCCTTGTATGCACAGTTATTACATGTTAAATTTTTTAATGTTAAAAATAAATAAGAGGGGCTGGGATTGTGCCTCAGTGGTAGAGCGCTTGCCTAGCATGCATGAGTCACTGAGTTCGATCCTCAGCACCACATAAAGATAAATAAAATAAAGATATTGTGTCCATCTACAACTAAAAAATATTTAAAATAAATAAGAACCACAGTAAATAAGAAAGGAAGGAAAGAAGAGAGAAAAGAAAATCAAGCTCCAGTGGCTCCCATTACTCCCACCTCACAGGGACATATAAAGTCCCAATGGGACTAGAGAGGCTTAGGGATATCAGACGGACTCCTAATTAATTTTTTTAATTTGGTCTGTTTATTTTAGAGATGGGGTATCTCTATATTGTCCAGGCTGGCCTTGAAAGCCTGGACTCAAGGATCCTCTATCTTGGCCTCCCAAATAGCTAGGAGTATAGGCAGAAGCCACTATGCCCGGCTCAGTGTTAAATTTTGCAAGGCAGTGGACATTCAGAGAACAAAGAACTATTCTACCCTTTAGCCTTTATTCCAAACAAGAGCACACAATTGGATATCATTATGTTTCTTTCAACCCTCATGTTGATGGTGACCATCCATCTGCCCTAAAATAATCTAACAAATGAATTTATTTTCATAACCTAAGGTCTGGATCTTCCACTTTATTGGGCAGAAGACCCAATAGGCTTTGTCCAAAGCCAGGCATCTCCTTCAAAGGTGAAAGTGTCCTAACTTCTCTGGATAAGATCATCAGAAATTATATCCAATCAAAACCCCCACAACTTTGTTTGAAGCAGATTGAAGGGCAGGTCCTTTTCTGTTTTTAGGTAGTGACATTAAATAATAAAATGGCACGATTTTAGGGGGGAAAATCCAAGGCTGCATTCTAGACCAAATATTTCAGAAGGTCTGGAGACAAAATCAGGTTATTCCAAAGCAGTGCAAGGTTGAGAAGTCTTTGTGAGACTGTTGAGGAGCCACCTGGAGCTGGGGCCAAGCTAGCTTCTCTGGAATTCAGGTGCTCCAGACAAATTGTGCACATTGGAATAAAAGAGTTCTGATAGAAAAGAGGAGGCGGGGCTGGCCTGCCCTTTAAAGGTTAAGGACCACTTCTGCTTGCAACAGCACCAGCTGTTCCCAAGTGGTGAAAACAGCATTGGATTAAGGATCTTAAGACCTGGATTCTGGTCCTTCCTCTACCATTTTACTATTTCTGGAACTTTAATGAGGTTGCTTAGCCACTTATCTAAAAATAGGGATGATGGAGTATGCCACAGCAGCCCTTGACATGCCTGATGTGAAAAACAAGTACAGAGCTGTCTGTTGTTGTTGTTGTTGAGATGAGGGTCTCTCACTATGTTGCCCAGGCTGGTCCCTAACTCTTGAACTCAAGGGATTGTCATGCCTCAGCCTTCCCAGTTGCTAACACTGTAACAGGCACATGCCACCATGCCTAGCTCAGAACTGTCAGTCTTATGCAAGCAATAAGATGTGGATTTCTGAAGATGTCACATAGTTTAAGACAATTTCACCAATAGGAATAAAGATCAAGTAGAGTGATGCTATCACATGACTTATAAATATACAATGTACTCATTTTGCTTTAAGGATATGTTCATTATCTCTAGAATTTTACAGAGTGCTCACTCCTAATTTTAATGTACTAAATAGCACAGCAGTTGTTGAAATATGTTCGTGGAGTTTATTATATCTTCCATTTTCAAGAAAATTTTTATATATTTGTGTGTGTGTGTGTGTGTTGCTGGATATTGAACCCAAGACCTTGCATATGCACTCAACTACTGAGTTACATCCCTCTTACAGGTCCTACCTTGTTCTACCTCTTAATGTTTCATAATGGGGATTAAATTTCAACATGAATTTTGGGGCAGCAAACCTATTCAGATCCTGGCAGTATCTTATATGAGTATATTTGTTATAATTAATGAGCCAACATTGATACATTTTTAATTAACTGAAGTCTACACCCCTCAGATTTCCTTAGTTTTTATCTAATGTCTCTTTCTGTCCCAGGATCCCATTCAGAATACTACATTATACTTAATAGTCTTTTGTCTCTCTAGGTTTTTCTTGGCTAGGACATAAAGGTACATTTTAAAATGACAGCACAATCCGCCTCACCATAGGAGATTTAGAAGTAGATAAAAACAACTGCCACGTTCTCATGAAACTCACAAAGCAGGTGGCTTTTGTTTATTTCATTGTGAATACTGTGAATCATTTACAATTTCCTCCCGTGCTTTCAGATGTGACTCTTAATTTTGTCTGGGGCTGAGGGTGTAGCTGGGCAGTAGAGTACTTGGCCAGCAGGCACTATCTCCAACCTAACAGTGGAGAAAGTAAACTTGTTTTAATTTAGGGGACTGGCTTTATTTCACATTTTGTGTATAAAATGTTGTATATCATATGCTTTAAAATTACTGAACATCACATAAAAATGCTTTCAGTAATACCACACAAATGGAGCCAGGCCACCAGTGAGCAGGCTACAGATTCCAGAATCCAGGGGCCCACCTCAGGAGACTGATTTAGAAGGTCCAGGATGGGGGCTTAGCTATGTATATTTTAATCCTCCGGTGATTCTGATGCATTTGGGAATCACTAAATCTAAATTTATAGACACAAACCTATATATTTGAATTCAATTTAGTATCCAAGTAACACAGCAAGGCCAAAGGATGAAATCCACACTAAAGAGAATTAATGATGAATATTTTAGTAAACATATGCCAAGACATAGTATACAGATATCCTTAACCTTATATCCAGGATGTGCTCACAAATCCCACTTTCAAATTGGTCACTTGAAGCTGGACATGGTGGCACATGCCTATCAGCCATTTGGGAGGCTGAGGCAGGAGGATCCCAAGTTCAAGGACAGACTGGGCAACTTAGTGAAACCCTGTCTCAAGATCAAAAATAAAAAGGGCTGGGGATGTAGCTTGGTGGTTGAACACCCCTGAGTTCAATCTCTAGGAAGAAAGGAAAGAAGGAAGGAGAGAGAGAGGAATGAAATGAAATTTGGTTGTTTGAACCTAAAAGAAATTTGGTTGTCTGAAACCTGAAATTATTTACCCTTGGAATATTGTTGTGAATGCTGAGTAAATGTTCCCAACAACCCACAAAAATGTACTCAACCAGTAGCAAGTAAAAGAGCATGCCCTTGCAATGAGCAATATAAAACAATGGTCTGGCAGTAAAGAAAATGAGTGGACAAATGGAGTTATCGAGAGGACCTTGTGCATTCTTTCAAAATTTCCAAAGGTTATTGGTCCTTTTTCACCCCCGATTCCAAGGCTGCCTTTTCTCTTAGGGTTCTCTCTGGCTCACCACCAAAGTTAGCAGTGCAGCATAGATTTGCCCTGATTATCAGGCTAGTTGCACCTAAGAATTATCTGGGGAGCTTTACAAAAATGTGTCCATTCATGATAGTCTGAGAAAAGTACCATAGAAAATACCACAGTTTAAGTAATTTAAACAACAGAAAATTAATTTTTTTCACAGTTCTGGAGAATGGAGGCCCAAGACCAAGTTGTCAGCAGGTTTGGTTATTCCTGAGGCCTCTCTCTTTGGCTTGCAACTGGCCACCTTTGCACTGTGGCCTCACACAGCCTTTGCTCCATGTGTGCACACTCCTGGTGTCTCTTGCACTTCTTGTAGAGACACCTGTTATATCAGATTGGGGCCTCATTTAACACTAATTACCTTTTTATTTATTTACTTATTTATTTTTGTGGTGCTGGGGATTGAACCCATGGCCTTGTACATGCAAGGCAAGTACTCTACAAACTGAGCTATATCCCCAGCCCAACTAATTACCTTTTTAAAGGTTCTATGTCCAACTACAATCACACTGGGGATTAGAGCTTCAACATACATTTTTTGTGGGGACACAATTCAGGGTTCTTTCTGGCTCGCCACCAAAGTTAGCAGTATAGCTTAGGTTATCCCTGATTCTCACACTAGGTGCTTCACCTCAGATCAATTAGATTAAAATTTGGGGGATGGGGACAAGTATTAGTACTTTGAAAAGAGTTTTCTGGGCAAAGATTGTAGATCAGTGATAGAGCATTTACCTAGCATGGGGAAGGCCCAGGATTCAACTCCAACACCTCAAAAAAAAAAAAAAAAAAGCAGCTTTCCAATCTGGGCATGGTGGTACATGGTGCCAGGTGTCTGTAATCCCAGATACTTGGGAAGTTGAGGCACTTCACTTGATCACTTGAGTCCAAGAGATAGAGACTAGAGTGGGCAACATATAAGGCCCCATCTGTAAAAAAGAGAGAAAGAGCTTTCCAAGGTTAAGAAGTACCAGTAAAGAGTTTTGGGGACAGCCCTGAACTGTCCTTGGGTTTCTATCACCTATTTGCTCTGTGTACCTGAAAAAGTGACCCAAGTTTTGAGCCTCAGCTTCTTCTCCTGTAAAATTGGAATAATATTAGTATATAGAGCTTTTGTGAGAACTGAATGAGATGCTCCATGACAAGCACTTAGCACCTGCCAGGCGCTGGGCTGTGCACACTGGGAGTTGTCATTGCAGCTACCACTGCTGTAACTAAGGGGACAAAGAGATTTCCCAGAAGTAGCAGGCAGGCAGGAAGGAGTTGGAAGAAAATGGCATAAAGAAAGGATGTTTGTGTGAAAAAGATTATCTGAAGAGGAAATTAAGTAAACTTAACAGCTAAAGATACCTTTATATCTTTGTGTTAGGATAAAGATAGTTTCCTCACTGGGCATTAGGGGGCGCCAGGAGCCTACAAATAAGAATCTGGGGGCTGGAGAAGTGGATGAGAAGGAAATTGAAAAAGTTGAGTCTCAGGGCACCTGTCTACCTGATGCATCTGTTACTTTGTATAGATGAGGTGTCTTAAACCAGGTGCTTATATTTTAATGAATCCATAAAATTGAATATATAAGCCAAGCAGGGTGGTATACCTGTAGTGCCAGCTGCTTGGGCAGCTGAAGCAGGAGGATCACTTGAGCCCAGGAGGTGGAGACCAGCCTCAGTAACATAGCCAGACCCCATAAGGTATTTTTTAAAAGAGCAAAGCAATATAATGTGTCACATTATATTCTTTCTAAAATAAGAATAATAAATTCAATATACCGATTAATTTGCCTCCTCTAGTGTTTTGTTTGTTTTGCAGTGCTGGGAATCAAATGCAGTACCTCACACATACTCAGCAAGCACTCTACCACAGAGCCATACCCCTAGCCCTCTAGATTTTTTCTAATTATTTCTATATCAAAGGACATGTTAAAACATGTATGCAGTATAACAATATTTAAGTATAATTCCTATATACTTAAGTAACATCACAATTGAGATCCCAAATCAAGCCATTTCTGTTTGCGAAGGCGGCAGTGAAGCATGCATTGTGATGGAGACAGGAAAGAGAAAAAAATAGGAACACAACTGTGGCAAAGACTGGCAATTGCCTACCCCTCTTTGAATCCTGGAGGTTTCATTGGACATGAAATATGTTCATATGGCTATTTGCAGTTTGGGTTCGATCCTTAGCACCACATATAAATAAATAAATAAATAATAAAGGCATTTTGTACATCCACAAAAAAGATTTAAAATTTTTTTTTAAAAAGTACAATTCTCACCCTTCCTTGAGCTGCAGGTGACCATGTTGCTAAGCCTTGACCTGTGGAATATGAATGGAAATGGCAGCTTATGGAAGATTCCTGGAGGTCCAGATGAAGGGACCTTCTTCCATTCCCTGCCTGGATCATGGTTGTGAAGACAGGCGCTCCAGCTGGAACCTGCAGTCTAAGGATGTCAGAGTGCAAGTTAGATGTAACTTAGATCCCAGGTGACTATTAGGGCTCCCTAGAAACTCTGAATTCTCTACCTCTGGTCTTTTATGTGAGAGAAAAATAAAGTTAAGAATAAAGTTTAAAAAATAAAGTTAAAGTGTAAGCTACTGTTATTTTGGTTCTCTGCTACCCATTGCCAAACACAGTCTAATATAGCATATTAAGAATCTGGTTTTTGGGGCTGGGATTATGGCGCAGTGGTGGCGTGCTCGCCTGGCATGCGTGAGGCACTGGTTTCGATCCTCAGCACCATATAAAAATAAAATAAAGATATTCTGTCCACCTACAACTAAAAAATAAATGTTTAAAAAAAGAATCTGTTTTTTTAAAAATACCTTTATAGAAAAAGAAATACAGATGGAAAGGATAAAAGAGCAAATACAGAAGATGGTGACAGATGCAAAGACAACTCTCGAGTCTTTAAAGACTCAGTGGCCTCTCAAGTAGAACAAGAAGGGAACAATGGTGACAAAGATAAACATACTATGAATTTGAGTCTTCTTTCAGTGCTGTCTGAAAAGATGGAGAAGTCAAGTGGAGGGCTAAGGTAAGACTTGCTATTGAAGTCCTTTGAGCAATCGTAGATATAGGATGACCCAAAGTCTGCCTGATCAACTTTTCCCAGGTTCTTTTGCATGATTGCTTACGCTGGGGTCCCCAAGACCACCCTCAGGTTGATTGGTTCATCAGAACTCACTGAATTTAGAAAACTTATGATCATACTCAGGATTACAGTTTATTACAGTGAAAAGAATATAGATTAATCCACATAGGTAAAAGACCCATAGGATGGAGTCCAGGAGGGACTAAGCACCAGCTTCTGATTGTCCTGTCATAGAAACCATACAGACAGCATTTTATTCTCCCAAAACAATGTGTGGCCAACCAGGAAAAACTCGCCTAAGCCTTGGAGTTCAGGATTTTTATTAGAGGTTAGTCACATAAGCATGGTGTACCCACAAGACAGATCTTAGCTATTCAGTCTCCAGTCCCCTCCAAAAGTTAACTAACACAGCTTGGCCAAAACTCCTAGTTACACTAAAACAGCTACTCATGACACATTATATTGTTACCATAAACTAGACATAGAGAGGCACCCTTATCAGGAGGGATATTCCAAGGGCTTAAGGTTTATCTCCCAGGAACCAACCAAGGGCTAGTCCTGAAGATCTTTGGAACAGTCAGTGTTTGGGCAGCCTAGGGCTACTGAGTTAACTCTTTAATGCAAAGTGCTTTTATAATAAAACCCCATTACCTGAGTAGCTTCTAAAGATCTCCACTCCTTCCATGAAAAGAATCCAACCAAAACATTTCTAACAGCTAGCAATGTGTCTAATGCCATGGATATTCAATGAATGAATGGATTAATATAGGGAGGCCCATTACTGGTACTCTGACGATGGGAGATCTGTGTCTTAGAGCTAGCTGTCAAATATTTCCCAGCTGTACCTCTGTGATGGACTCTTCTCTTAACCAACTTCCTCCCAAGCATTTCCCTTGTATGCTCCTTTCATCCCTCTCTCCCTGATCCAGCTATCAAGATCCACAAGAACCAGAGACTATTTCTATTTCCATTACTTCTCCAGCAAGTAATCCAGGCTTCAAGGCTTCTTTTTTTTTTTTTTTTTTTGGTACCAGGGATTGAACTCAGGGGCCCTCGACCACTGAGCCACATCCCCAGCTCTATTTTGTGTTTTATGTAGAGACAGGGTCTCACTGAGTTGCTTAGCGCCTCGCCATTGCTGAGGCTGGCTTTGAACTCGCAATTCTCCTGTCCCAGCCTCCCTAAGTGCTGGGATTACAGGCTTGCGCCACCGCGCCTGGCTGCTTCAAGGCTTCTGTCCAAAGCCAGGATTAGGATAGGGCAAGTAGGGCAGAGAATCACAATCTTTAAAGTGGTCCTCACTCTCAGGGTCATGCAAGAAGGAGTGCCTCCTAACTTTTGCACCTGAGATACATGCATGCCCATGTTAGCACAATTAGCAACACAATTCACAATAGCCAAACTATGGAACCAACCTAGATGTCCATCAATGGCTGAATGGATTAAGAAAATATGGTGTATATATACACAATGGAGTTTTATTCAGTCATAAATAAAAATAAAATTATATCAGTTGCAGGAAAATGGATGGAACTAGAGCTAGAGACCATCATGGTAAGTGAAATAATCAAACTCAGAAGGTCAGGGTTGTATGTTTTCTCTCATATGCAGAAGCTGGTGAGAAAAAAAGGAAAAGAAAGTTATGGGCAATCTCTTGAAAATCTAAGAGAGATCAGTAGAGGAAAGGGACTAAGGGGTGGGAAGTGAGGAGGAAGAAGGTAAGTGCTGGGGAATGATATTGGCCAAATTATATTGTTATATTGTGTGCACGTATGAATACGTAACAACAAATCTCATTATTATGCACAACTATAATGCACCAATTAAAAAATGTGGAAAAAAAATTTGTACCCTAGGTACCTGCCTTACTTCACTCTAGTGCTGGTCCTATGTTCTGTTGTGGTTTTTGTTTGTTTTGTTTTGTTTTTTGGTACTGGGGATTGAACTCAAGGGTACTCACCACTGAGCCACATCCCCAGCCCTATTTTGTATTTTATGTAGAGACAGGGTCTCACTGAGTTGCTTAGCGCCTCACCCTTGCTGAGGCTGGCTTTGAACTTGCGATTCTCCTGTCTCAGCCTCCCTAAGTGCTGGGATGACAGGTGTGCGCCACCATGCCTGGCTTGTTTTGTTTTGTTTTTGATACCAGGGATTGAACTCAGGGTGCTTAGCCACTAAGCCACATTCCCAGCCATTTTTATTTTTTATTTTGAGACAAGTTCTCACTAAGTTGCTCAGAGCCTTGCTAAGTTGCAGAGGCTGGCCTCGAACTTGTGATTCTCCTGCCTCAGTCTCCCAAGCTGCTGGGATTACAGGCATGTACTACCACACCTGGCCTATGTTCTGTCTTGAAAGAGCTTCTGGATGGGAACTCATATTCGCTGATTTTGTATGTGTTGAGAAGGAATGGGAAGGTACGAGAAGCAGCACAGGAGTCTTGTCCTAGGACGTGGTTGAGCCTTAACTCAAGCAAACAATAATATGTCTTTACAGACTCCTCTTTACTGTGCACCATCCTAAAGATAATTCAGTTCGGAGCCGGGTGCGGTGGCGCATGCCTGTAATCCCAGCACTTAGGGAGGCTGAGACAGGAGAATCGCGAGTTCAAAGCCAGCCTCAGCAATGGCGAGGCGCTAAGCAAGCAACTCAGTGAGACCCTGTCTCTACATAAAACACAAAATAGGGCTGGGGATGTGGCTCAGTGGTCGAGTACCCCTGAGTTCAATCCCCAGTACCAAAAAAAAAAAAAGATAATTCAGTTCGGGCTGAGGTCATGGCTCAGTGGTAGCATGCTTACCTTGCATGCGTGGGGCACTGGGTTTGATCCTCAGCACCACATAAATAAATAAAATAAAGCTATTAAAAATTTTTTAAAAGATAATTCAGTTCACTTTCAATACCAGAAAATAACTAAAATAAGCCCCAATAGTAAGTATTCATTTCCCACATTTGTACCAGGGCCCTTTCACACTTCTGAGGCATGAGGATTTTTTCCTGCAGCATCTCTAAATTCTTCTTCCCATTAACAAACCACATCTTGGTGGTAGAAAACTTACCAGAAAGCTCTATGGAGTTTGAACAATTTCAAAGCTACCTTCCACTTCCCTGATTCTGGGCAGGACATTAAGAGATACTAGGAGCTCAGGTTCATATAGACCATAGAACTGCTTATGTTGTGTGAGATTGTATGGATTCAGATTAACATGATTGCGACCATCTCGACTCATAATCGCCATGATTACCTCAGAGTAACTCTAGTCTGTTATTCCTACATAGTTTCCCTGCAAACTACAATGGACAAAACCATTAGAGTGGTATGTGCAGCTTTACAACCAGACCCTAGCTCTCTGGGAATATGCCTGACTACTGAGAAACATTCCCCGCCCTTTTTATTTTTTATTTTGACATAGAGTCTTGATAAATTGCCCAGGCTAGCCTTGGAACTTGCAATCCTCCTGCCTCGGCCCCATGAGGAGCTGGGATTATAGATCTGCACCATCATGCCTGTCTGTGACTCATTGATATCATTTTTAAATGAATCAGGTACATTCCAGCCAGGATCAAGTCACTTTTTTCCTAACCCATAAATAAATATGTTCCTCTTTCTGACCTAAATTTTGCAGGTCCTACTGGTCTTGCTACCACCCAGAGCTATGCTTTTATCAGTAAATCCTCCAAATAAATTGAACTATGTGCAATCCATCTACTTCACTTTCTTCAGTATCATAGCCACTTTGGGGCAAATTCTCACCCACTAGAACTGGATTGTTTCAGAACAGAGATACATGAAAACTTCCACTAATTTCCAAGAACTGTACAACTGCTTTTCCATATGGTTTGGCACTTGTGTGCATATATGTATGACTTCTGATGATATACAAAAAAAGAAGACTTCCCTCCAAGTTTATCATTTGATCAATTATTCCCAAAAGAAATATATGTGTATTCAAGCTTTAAAAAGGAAGAATGGAAGGATGGAAAGAAAGGCAGGATGGAAGACAGCCACAGCTATAAACCAAACTACTTGGGAGGCTGAGGCAGGAGAAAGGCAAGTTTGAGGCTGGCCTGTGCAACTTAGTGAGACACTGTCTCCAAGTAAAAAGTAAACCAGGCGTGATGGCACACGCCTGTAATCCCAGCACTTTGGGAGGCTTTTGAACCGTGAGTTCAAAGCCAGCCTCAGCAGCAGCGTGGTGCTAAGCAACTCAGTGAGACCCTGTCTCTACATAAAACACAAAATAGGGCTGGAGATGTGGCTCAGTGGTCGAGTACCCCTGAGTTCAATCCCCAGTACCAAAAAAAAAGCTGGGGGTGTAGCTCAGTGGTAGAGTGCTTGCCTAGCATATGGGTAGGTCCTGTGTTCAATCCCCAGCACTTCAAAAGAGAAAAAAATTGAGATGATAAATGTTATATTGTGTATATTTTACCACAATAAAAAATGCACATGTATGAATGGATGAAAGAGGTGCATACACAGCTGAGCCAGTGGCTTTACATCACAAAATAAAACCACAAGTACATTTGAGTTGTTGAAATTGACATCATCTCTTTTTTTGCAAAGTAGATTCTCAGGAGATAGAGAAATCTTCACTGTCATTACAGCTGTAGGATTCTTCTATGAAATGAATTCTTTAATATTGTCATAGAGATTGACCTAGGCTAGACAGCATTTCCTTATTTATAACATTCACACAAGTTTCTCACCAGCATGAATTCTCTGGGGTCCAAAAAAAGTATGAGCTGTAATTGAAGGACTTCCAACATCTATGACATTCACAGGGTATATCACCGTAGTTAATTCTTTGATGTGGAATAAGATTCAAACTCTGATTAAAGGTTTTATCACATTCAATAAATTACAAGGTTTCTCTCCTGAATGGGTTCAGTGATGTGGAATAAGATGTAGACTCCGAGGAAAAGATTTCCTGCAATCATTATAGTCAAAGATTTCTCTCCCAGCATGAAGTCTCCAGGCTGGTAAAGCTTAAATATGTCTAAATGCTTTTCCATACTCCTTATATCTATAGTGTTTTCCCCCAGTGTGGATTCTCTGTTGCTCAATTAGGACTCTTCTGCTCCTGATGCACTCACAGGGTCTTCGCCCTAATAGATCCAAATTTTCTCTGCTATGAATTCTCTAATGTTGGTGTTGAGATCAGCACCTATGAAGTGTTCCTGGCTGGGGATGGTGGCGCACACCTGTAATCCCAGTGGCTGGGGAGGTTAAGGCAGGAAGATTGCAAGTTTGAGGCCAGCCTCAGCAATTTAGCAAGGCCCTAGGCAACTAAGTGAGATTCTGTCTCAAAATAAAAAATAAAAAGGGCTAGGTAAGTGGCTCAGTGGTTAAGCAACTCTGGGTTCAATCCTTGGTACAGAAAAAAAAAAGTATTCCCACATTTCTTACATTTGCAAGATTTCTTTCCACTATAATTTCAACAGTACCTAAAGGCTCTAAATTCCCTTTGAAAATGCTCTCGCATTTATTACATTCATGGGTCTTCTCCAGTATAAAATCTCTGATATAGAGTATAGTGTTACTAAATGAATGTATCTCCCCGAAATTTATAGGTTCAAGGCCTAACCCCCATTGTGGCTATATTTGGAGTAATTAACTGGAACTAAAGTTAAACAAGCTCATAAGAGTGGGGCCCTGATCCAATATGATTATGATCCTTATGAGGAGACATACCAGTGAACTGGAAGAGACAGCAGATATCTATTTCTCTCTCCTCAAACACTGAGGAAAGTCCATTTGAGGACACAGAGAGAAGGCAGCCACTGTAAGCCAGGAAGAGAGCCCTTATCAGAAACCAAGTTAACTGGAACGTTGATGTTGGATTTTCCAGCCTCCAAAACTGTGAGAAAATGCCAGTCTATGGAATTTTGTTGTGACTGCATAAGCAGATGAATGCATTTAATATAAATTGTGATGGCAGGAGTACATGTGTCACATTTTCATAGAGCTCATTGGTAAAGAATTGATAAAACTTTGTTGCTGAAGGAAGTAGGGAAATTAGCACTTTTTTATTGCTAGAGGAGTGCAAATTGGTACAAATCCCAGGGAAAGAAAATCTTTCCAAATGAAAAATGCATGCACCCTTTAATTGAGCAATTCCACTTCTAACAATGTGTTCTATAGATAGATTTTATTGTGTGTAAAATTACATATGTACAAGATTATTTAGAAAAACCTTGTTCATAATACCAAATACTTCGAAAAAGTCTAAATGTATCCATAAGGAAGTGGTTTAATAAGTTATCATATATCCATAAAATGGATTGAGAATGATTTAGAATGAGGGGTCTGGGCTGGGTAGGTAGTTTAGTGGTACGGTACACGCTTGGCGTACAGTAGGCCCTGGGTTTAATCAATCCCCAGCATCCTCCCCACCTCCCCACAAAAAACAGAGTGAAGAAGCTCTTTACATACCAATATGGAGCCGGGCACAGTGGTACACACCTGTAATCCTAGTGGCTGGGGAGGCTGAGGCAGGAGGATTGCAAGTTCAAAGCCAGCCTTAGCAACTTAGCAAGGCCCTAAGCAACTTAGCGAGACTCTGTTTCACAAAATAAAAAATAAAAAGGGCCAGAGATGTGGCTTAGTGGTCAAGCACCCCTGGGTTCAATCCCTGTTACAAAAAATGTTTAAAAATACCAATATGAAACTATCTTTTAAAAAAAGTGCCAGGTTCAAAACAGTGCTTTTGGAACAGTACTGTGCTAAAAGAAAGAGAGGGAGAAAGAGAGAGAAACCCCACATATTTGCTTGAAGATGCACAGATTGTCTCTGGAAGAATTCAGGATCCTTTCTCTAGGGGGGAAGATTGGGTGCTGATACCCTTTGTTCTGAATTCTGTGCTATAAAAAGGTATCAGTTATTTTTTTAATTCCTGAAATCTGGGAAGGAGATAGATGAAGACATGAATTTAGACAGACAGATGGCTAAAACAGAACAAGGAAACTCAGAGAACTCATTTATTGAAATCATAATCTCTCCACTGTTTCCCCTATACTCTTTTCTTGCTTTATTTTCTCCATATAATATAGTATCATCTGTCATATTATATATTTTACTTATATGTTTCATTCATTGTTTCTCCCCCCTGCATTAGAATGTTCACTGAGGACAAGAACTTTTATCTGCTTTGGTGTTTTCCCCTCTCACTACTATCTCTTTAGAGCTTAGAACAGTGTCTGGCATGGAACAAGTGCTCCATAAATATTTGGTGACTGAAGCATGTACTTAATTAATATGCTTGTTCTCCATCTTCAGGAGCAGATCTTAGCTTCTCACCTGTTCTCAGCCACCCCATCTTTAACCACCTGCTCTTTGGCTACAATGTCAGCAGCTCTTGTCTTATGGTGATCTCTATTAAAAATGGAGTTACTTGCTGGGCACAGGGGAGCACACCTGTAATCCCAGCAGCCTGGGAGGCTGAAGTAGGAAGATTACAAATTGAAGGCAAGTTTCAGCAAATTAGTGAGGTCCTAAGCAATTTAGTGAGACCTTATCTCAAAATAAAAAATATAAAGGGCTGAGGATGAGGCCCAGTGGTTAAGCACCCCTGGGTTCAATCCTCTGTACCATAAACAAACAAACAAACAAACAAAATTTTAAAAGGTGTTACTTGTGGCTGGGGACGTAGCTCAGTGGTAGAGTAACTAGCACACATGAGGCCCTGGGTTTGATCCCACAGTACCACACACACACATGCACACACACAAATGTAGTTGCCAAGAACACTGTGGCTTCCAAAGTAGGACTCCACAGGGTAAAACAGCCTGTGTCCTCAATAAGCTCAGAAACTTCTACTGGGTAGCGGGGTTCAGTGGTGCATACCTATAATCTCAGTGCACACCTACTTGGGTAATTCCACCTGTTTGAGAGACTGAAGTAGAAGGATCCCAAGTTCAAGTCCAGCCTGGGCAACTTAGTGAGACCCTGTCTCAAAATAAAAAGTAAAAAGGGCTGTGAATGTAGCTCAGTGGTAGAATGCCACTGGGTTTGATCCCCAGTATGAAAGAGGGAGGGAAAAAAATTGTGCTGGGGAAAGGATACAGTAGTAGTCCATTGGTATCCATTGGGGTGTTAGTTCCAGGACCCCAAAATCTAAGGATGCTCAAATCACTTATATAAAATGGCACAGTATCCTCTGTATACTCTAATCATTTCTATATTGTTTATAATACTTTTTTTTTCTTTTTGTGGTACTGGGGATAAAACCCAGGGCCTCATGTATGCTAGGCAAGCACTCTACCACTGAGCCACATCCTCAGCCCGCTTGTAATACTTAATGCAATGTAAATGTTATGTAAAAGTTGTTGTATTATTTAGAGAATAAAGAAAAAGGGGAAAAATTCTGTACAGATTGCAGTATAGAGGCAATTTTCCCCCAAATATTTCTGACTCACGAATGGTTGAATCTGAGGATGCAAAACCCACAAAGATGGAAAGCCAATTGTATATATCCTCATATTTAAGATTATTCGTTGGCCCAGGCACAGTGATGCATGCTTGTAATTCCAGTTACTCGGGAGGATGAAGCAAGAGGATCACAAATTCCAGGCCAGCCTGAGCAACTGAGCAAGATCCTGTCTCAAAATAAAAAACAGGAAAGTCTGGGGATATAGCCTAAAGATAGAGTGCTTGTGTAAGCCCTGGGTTCAATCCCAGCACTACAAAAAAAGAAGAAGAAAAAAGATTATTCTGTGCTATTTTGTAGGCCTTTTTGTTGCTATCATGAAGCAAATGCTTTTTCTATTATTATCTGGTTCCAGTTTGTTAATAGTAAATATTCGTATTTCTTACTTTTTTTTACAAGGGGTTTTTTTTTTGTTTTTTTTTTTTGGTACCGGGGATTGAACTCAGGGGCACTCGACCCGAGCCACATCCCCAGCCCTATTTTGTGTTTTATGTAGAGACAGGGTCTCACTGAGTTGCTTAGCGCCTCACCATTGCTGAGGCTGGCTTTGAACTCGCGATTCTCCTGTCTCAGCCTCCCTGAGTGCTGGGATTACAAGCGTGAGCCACCGCGCCCGGCTTACAAGGGGTTTTTGAGGTATAACTTAGAGCACCTACAAAGTTGAATTTTGTCTTCCATTTTATTTTTACTTTTTTTTTTTTTCTGATGGAGTCTCTCTGTGTTGCCCAGATTGGTCCAGAGCTCATGAGCTCAATCAATCTTCCTGCCTCACTCTCTCCAGGAGCTGGGGCTACAGGCATTCACCAAGCATTACCTTGTAGGGAGGCAGATCCCTTCTAGATTTCCACTTCATGGTTAGCTGGAGGAACTGTGAGAGACTGGGGCTGCATGTGATGGGACAACGGCTGCCCAAGATAAACCTATGTCACAAAGAGGCATCCTGGAGGGTTTTCGTTTTGTTTTTTTCGTACTAGTGATTGAACCCAGGGGTGCTTTACCACTGAGCAACTTTCCTAGCCCTTTTTATTTTTCATTTTGAGATAGGGTCTCACCAAGTTGCTAAGGCTGACTTTGAACTTTCAATCTTCTTGCCCCAGCCTCCTGAGTTGCATGTGCCATCATGCCTGGACATCCTTGAAGTCTTAAACTCCATAATTCTTCTCCTTCTCCTTCTTCTTCTTTTTAATGCAGGAAGAAAGTACAGCAGCTGAGCACGGTGGTGCATGCCTGTAATCTCAGCACTTAGGGAGGCTGAGACAGGAGAATCACAAGTTCAAAGCCAGCCTCAGCAACGGCAAGGCACTAAGCAACTCAGTGAGACCCTGTCTCTACATAAAACACAAACTAAGGCTAGGGATGTGGCTCAGTGTTGAGTACCCCTGAGTTCAATCTCCGGTACCAAAAAAAAGAAAAAGAAAAAGAAAGAAAGTACAGCAGTTTCAGCCATATTGGTCATCTCTTCCTATTCCTAAATGGCACAAGACATACTCCTGCCTAAGGACCTTTGCGGCTTGTTTTCTCTTCCTCCAAAGCCTGATGGCTAACCCTTTGACTTCTTTTATATTCTACTCAAAAGTATGAACATCTTATTTAATATTTCAACATCCTATCTCTCTCTAGTCACAAATTTTAAATCTCTTTGCTGTTTTTTTCTTAACAACTATCATCATCTAACATATATTTATTTATCTCAATTACTGTTTTGTTTCCTCCCCTGAAATGTAAGATCCATGAAGGCAGAGATTATTGTCTTTTTTTCTTCAGTCTAGACCCATACTAATCTAGATAGATAGATACAGTATAGAGAATGAGGCTCTATGGAGACCCACAGGGCTGTGATGTGGGTACTGAGAAAGACGCAAAGAGGTGTGAGATGGTGCCCTTGCCTGGGAGGAGTTACACACTAGGTAAATCAAGACACTTGGGATCGCCCACCTCAAATGAACAAGTCCAATCAAGTGCTGGGCTGAACCTACTTATGGTGATTGACAAAAGGGAAAAGAAATCAATGTGGGCTGAGCAAGCAAGAGCTTGAGAGCACCTGTTGACTGAACAGCTGTTGGGGCTTGCTGGCTGTTCTTATAACCAGAAAAAGGAGACAAGGAGTCGAAATGGCACTGAGGTTGGAGCCAGGGTGACTGAAAGGACAGAGGTGCCACTGGAAGGTGTAAAGGTGGGCTGGGCACGGTGAGTTAGATTTGGGGCATGTTGACATAACTCATGTGTCCTTGGCTCTTGTCCCACTGGCCAATATGGCAGCCCAAAAGTTCAGGCAATGTAGTCCCCAAGTGTTATGGTTTGGATCTGGAATGTCCCCAAAAGTTTGTGTGTTCAAGTCTTGGTCCTCAACATAGAAGTGGGGATTTGGGGAAATTATTGAATGATGAGGGCTCAAACCTTATCAGTGGATTAATGCATTGATGAATTCATACTTGATGACCTTATTGGGAGGTGGTGGGAACTTTAGTGGGTGGAGCCTAATCGAAAGGATGCCCTTTCGAAAGGGGCATGCCCTTGGGGACTAAATTTTTTTTTTTTTTTGATATGAGGGATTGAACCCAGGAGTGCTTAACCACTGAGATACATCCCCAGACCTTTTTAAAATATATTTTACTTAGCAACAGAGTCTCACTGAGTTGCTTAGGGCTTTGCTAAGTTGCTGAGGCCTCGCCATCCTCCTACCTCAGCCTCCCGAGCTACTGGGATTACAGGAATGAGCCACCATGCCAGGCTTAGGGACTAAATCTTGTCCCCATCCTTTTTCTCTTTTTCTCTCCCTGTCTTACTCCTTCCTATATACCATGAGGTGAGCAAGTTCCCTCCACCATACTCTGCCACCATGATATTCTGATTTGCCTTAGATCCAAAGCAATGAAGCCAGCCTGGGAGGAGTTCTGAAACTTCTGAAACCATGAGCTCAAATATGTCTTTTGCCTCCAAGTTGATTTTCTCGAGCATCTTGTCACAGTAATGAAAACTGACTAACACACCCCAAGAATTTGTGAGAGTTCCCAAAGGATGTCTTACATATACCATTGAACCAGTCTAGTTATCGTGGACTGACTCCAGCCATGAAGTTTTCTGCAATTCTCCTACTTAGGACTCTTGCCATGAGGTACCAACTTGTCCTGGCTCCTGGTAATG
>PVHX01007560.1:49554-91102 GCA_004024805.1 Geosciurus inauris
AAGAAGAAGAAGAAGAAGCTCTTACTATACAGTTATAAAATAGTGGTCCACAGGCTGTGGGAATAGCTCAGTGGTAGTACTTAGCATGTGTGAGGCCCTTTACAAAGAAAGATTAATACCACAAGAGACATTAAAAAGCAGCTAATCCAAGCCTCTACTTAGCATTTATACTCAATGAAGCACAGAAAATTGGAGCTTTCTTTGTGGTTCAGTTAAACATCCAGACCAAGATCTGAACCCACAACCAGACTAGTCCTCTGACTCTCTCTGATCCTGCTCTGCCCTGCAGAGTTTGCTTAAAATACCCATCATCCTCTTTCACTTTGTACAGTTGGATCACAGGTTGTTTTCTATCTTTAATTTCTGAAGTTTATTTTGAATGCTGGCACAGGCACTCTCCTACACTGCCACTGAGCAGGGTGTACTGGGATCAGTCTTTGGGAAAACATTTTGGCATTCTGTCTCAAGAGCCTTAACCATGTCCTTACCCTTTTACCCAATAATTCTATTTTGGGGAATTTATCCAGAACAGAAAAAAAGGCCAAAATCAGAACTCCTTTGTAATGGTCCTTATTGTTTCTACCTACTCAGTACCTCACTTCCTCTTCTGGTAACTTTTCTCTTTCTCATCTACACATATATACCAGCAGAGTTGGAGACTCTTTCACTGAATTGTAACCAACCAAATATTTGTCATTTTTTCCTTTTCATGATTAACAAATAGGGTATCTCACTGGTGTTTTCATTTGCTTTTCTTTGATGATGTAGTCAGGGAGAGCATTTTTCCATATGTTTTTTGGGCACTCATATTTCTAGGAACATTTATTTGTTTAATAATCCTTCCCCATAACCCCCTTCACCATGTTGTAATATAGCCTTTAGAAATGTGGCCTTTATCGTGCTCATACCTCCAGGCCATATCTCTCTAAGCTGTATCTTTTCTCATCTCAACTTATCTGTGCTTGCTGGAGGGGCATTCTGAACTGAGCAAGGGCCAGTAAAAATTTCAATACAGAAACAGGGAGAGGGTAGCTCATCTGGTGAAGGGTAACTGTGCACAGGCAGTATCAAGGAAGGGGCCCCCTGTTTGAAAACGTGCAGGTTCCCACGTGTTTTTTGTTCTCAATTGTACGACACATAAAATCCAAATATTGGAGTCTAAGATTGAATTTCTTAATTTTTCCAATACAAATATTTGTTGTCTTCTAATTTTTTTCTATATAAACATTTAGAGGAGAGAACGCCTATTAATATGAAAGAAAGGAAGAAAAAAAGAGAGAAAAAAAGAGAGGGCGGGATGAAGGAAAAGAGAAGGGAGGGAAAGAAATAAGGAAGGAAGAAAAAGGGAGAGAGAGAAAGGAAGGAAGTGAAGGAAAGAAAGAGAGAGAAGAAAAGGGAAAGAAGGAAAAAGAGGGAGAGGAGGGAGGAAGAGGCCTTTACTGTGAAGCATTTGTGGGAGCAAGAGCCAGACCAAGAAATGAGGCTGAGCTGCAGCCTGAGCCTGGGCCTTGTTTGAGCTTTTGTTTTGGCGAGCAGAGCCTGAGACCCTGGGCAACGGACAAGTTAGCTGAGCTTGCAGCTGATACCCTTTGAGATCTTGGGCTTAGCCTCCTGGGGCTTCACAAGGACCTTCACCACCTAAGCAGGGGCACTTGTGGCCTGGCATCATTGGCCTGCACCTTCTTCATTGCCTTTCTGTCCTTTCACTTCTCACAGTATTTTTAGGTGGTTTTGCGTGTTTTTGTTTCTTAAAATTCACTTGTTATTATGGAAAATTTCAAACATACCAAAATACAGAGAATAGTACAATGAATACCTAAGTAATCATCATCCACATTCAACAACCAAAAACTCACAGTCAGGCTATGCGTGGTGGTGCACGCCTGTAATCCCAGCAACTCAGGGGGCTGAGGCAGGAGGACCTCAAGTTCAACGCCAGTCTCAACAATTTAGCAAGGCCTTAAACAACTTAGTGAGACTGTGTCTCAAAATAAAAGGGTTGGGGATGGAATGGCAGCTAAGCAAAATACAGCAACAGTAAGTGCTGGCGAGGATGTGGTGAAAAAGGCACACTCATACATTGCTGGTGGGACTGCAAACTGGTGCAACCAATCTGGAAAGCAGTATGGAGATTCCTTAAAAAACTTGGAATGGAACCACCATTTGATCCACCTATTCCACTCCTTGGCCTATACCCTAAAGATTTAAAAACAGCATACTGCAGTGACGCACCCACTTCAATGTTTATAGCAGCACAATTCACAATTGCAAACCTGTGGAAGCAACCCAGATGCCCTTCAACAGATGAATGGATAAAGAAACTGTGGTACATATTCACAATGGAGTTATTATTCAGCAATAAAAGAGAATAAAATTATGGCATTTGCAGGTAAATGGATGGAATTGGAGAACATTATGCTAAGTGAAGTAAGCCAATCCCCAAAAACCAAATGCCGAATGTTCTCTCTGATTAGTGGATGATGATACATAAGGGAGGTGGGAATGGGGAACATAGGAGAAATGGAGGAACTCTGGATGGGGCAGGGGGGAGGAGGGGGGAGGGAAAAGGGAAGGGGTGTAGTAAAGATGGTTGAATGAGATGGTCATCACTACCCTAGGTGCATGTATGAAGACACAAATGGTGTGACTCTATCTGGTTTGCAACCAGAGAAATGGAAACATTAAGCTCTATATATGTACTATGACTTGAAATGCATTTAAATAAATTAATTTTAAAAATCAAAAAATTTAAAAAAATAATAAAAGGGTTGGGAATGTAGCTCAGTGGTTGAGCGCCCTTGGGTTCAAGCCTAAGTAGAAAAAATAATATCACCACCCAGCCTTTGTCTATAAACTCACCTTGGGTTTGGATATTTTCTGCTTGACTATATTTAGGGTTGGAATTGCTTTTTTCTGGGGGAGGAGGCCTTTTTATTTAATTTTGAAGATGTAATTCTTAATTTTGAAGATTTTATTTTATTTTGAAGATGTAATTCACATACCATAAATTATAATTTAGGCAGGCATGGTGGCGCACACCTGTAATCCCAGCACTTTGGGAGGCTGAGACAGGAGAATCACAAGTTCAAAGCCAGCCTCAGCAATGGTGAGACATTAAGCAACTCAGTGAGACCCTGTCTCTACATAAAACACAAAATAGGGCTGGGGATGTGGCTCAGCGATTGAGTGTCCCTGAGTTCAATCCCCAGCACCCCCAAAAAAATAAATAAATAATTTGATGGTTTTACAGAATTGTGCAATTATTACCATATCTAATTTTAGAACACTTTACCCCCAAAATAAACTTTGTTCACATTGGTAGTCACTTTGTATCCCCCTGGCTCCACCTCTGCTTCCTGTCTATAGAGCTTTTCCTCTTTTAAGATAGTTTATATAAATGGGATATACAATGTATTAGAATTGCTTTTTTTGGGGGGAGGGGCTTGAACTCCTGGGCTCAAGTGATCCTCCTGCCTATGCTTCCTGAGTAGCTGGGACTACAGCCATGAGCCACCATGCCCAGCCAGAATCACTTCTTTGTATGTCTTTTTCAATGATGTAGTCCAATGCCACAAGTTCAAAAATCTAACATGTAAACCTCCTCATGTTGTCTGTCTTCTTCACATCTGGATTCAACACTCCCACACAAAAATGCTGCTTTGGGTGGGAAAACATAATCAGTCTCTGTGGGTATTATTCTGAACCCACTTTCAACCGTAAGTTGCTGCCATGCGTGACCAAGATAAAGTACAGTATTTGTTTAAGTGAAATATAAAACCAGCTCAAGAATGCACAGGTAAGCTTTCCAAGCCCATCTTTTCCCTTCTCCTTCCTTCTTACAAAGCTATACAAAAAGCAGGAATATGCCTCCTATCTTAAGATCCTATGATGATCTAGTCCTCTGTGGAAAATCTTATTATTTATTTGTCAGAACAGAAACAAAATAAATGCCCTTAAAAGGAGATAAGCAACAGCCTGAGGAGATGATGCCTGCCTGGCGCCTCCTCCCCCTCACACCCTGACCAGCTCGGGAACAGAGGATAAGCTTTGCGGCCAGTGCCTGGGAAATCACCCAAGATGGGTGTCTGTAGTTTGTCCCCTCTTTGAGAGAAAGCAAGGCTTGGTGCATGCCTCTGTCTGGTGCCATATGCAAGTATTATGAAAATCAGTGTAGCCATAGCCAAGAACCTTAAAATAGAAGAAGTTTCTAAAACAGAAATTATTGGTCGTGGAAGTAGAAAAACAGGCAGGGGACTCCATGCATCAGCTTCAGAATTCCAGCATGAATGCAGCAATCAGAATCAGAATTACCTGTTTCTTTTCCCTCCATTGGTTGTGTTCCCCTTTTCACCCCACTATTTACCTTATCTCACCTCTTCTCACATCAGCCCCTCGATCTCTTTTTTTGGAAGCAAATCCACCTTACTTGTGGTATTTTTTAAAAAACATATGAACCAAAGACAACTATGAATCAAACACCTTGTATATAGTTTGAAATGCTTACAGAATGCAAAGCCCTCGGTTACTCAGCAGCCTTTGTTTTCTGGCAGGATGAGAAATATGGTTGGAAAATATTTACATGCCAGAGGCCATAAAACTTAAGTTACGTCATTGTTTATTCTGTATTGTGTCCTGCTAAAGTTGAGTTTCTGTTTCTTTTAGTTTTCTATAAGAGAGATCTTTTCATGGTTTTTTAGAGGAGGTGTTTTCATAAATGTAAGAATCAATACCTTGTAACCTGAGCCTGTGAATGTTTGTGTAGACTGGTCTGAAGGTTTATTGTAGCAAACTGTCATTGTTCACTAAAAAATGCTGACTTGTCTCATGCATATGGCCATTATTAACTCTCAGTGACTTCACTCTTCAGCTCTGATCAACTCGACCAATATGAAAACCTCTGTGGTTCCCAGAAAATCAGGAACCTATCTAAAGGCATTTCTTTTTGAAAAACAACCCCCTACACCCATATGTACATTAAGTATATCTAAACTCACCCTTAGACTGCAGTCTCGGGCTGAGTCAATCACAAAAATATCAAGATAAAGTGATACAAGTATAAATGTTCAACCTTGTAATCATAAATTTGAACATCTATATGATACAGATGATTGTATTAGAAAAAATAAATCATAGGCAAGCTTGGCAACACACTCTATAATCCCAGTTACTAGGGAGGCTGAGGCAGAAGGATCACAAGTTCCTGGCCAGCCTGGACAACTAAATGAGAGTCTGTTTCAAAATAAAATTTTTAAAAAACTGTGGATGTAACTCAGTGATAGAGTGATTGCAAGCTTAAGGCCCCGGGTTCAATGCCCAGTACTGGGGAAGAAAAGGAAAAAAAAAAACTAGCTCAATCTAAGCTTTCTGGGATTTCACAACTCGCCATGGTTCAATCAGTGCAAACCTGAGGGATGAAGTCTTTAAGTCAGGGAGGGAAAAGGTCTTATCACGTGGCAGTGTCTCAATACTGAAGACAGCAGTTCCTGCTCTGACACATCCCTCAGGAAGAGCCGATGAGACCCAGGCACAGGGTTAAGTGATCACTCATCCCCTTGAGGCAGGTCTGATTATCTCCTTTTACTGTTGTTGAAACTTTGGCACAGAAAGCTCAAGTAACTTGACCACAGTCACATGGCCAACTGGAGGCCCAGAGTCCATGCCCTTGGCCACCACACTTTACTGATAAAAGGGAGTCATTCAGTCAACAAATATTTGAGCATCTACCATAAGTTAGGTTAATAAGTTAGGTTAATAAATAAATATGACCTTTGCTCTCTAGGTGGGGGAAACTTCATTGAGGCAATTTAGTAGGGAAAACGAGATAAGCACATAATAGTAAAGTAGAACAAGATTCAGTTTCCTAAGAGACCACAATAAAACCCACTATTCTGTGTAATCAATATGTACCAATAGAAATATGAAGCTGAAAAAATTTTTCTGAGAGGTAAATAAATTCTTTCTATGGGAGTTCAAGAAGAGGAAAGAGAAACCCTCACCCCTTTATCTAGTGAGGGAGATGAAGAAGGCTTCACTCAGGGGGTGGGATCAGAATTGGATCTTTTTTTCCCCCTTTACTGAGGGTTGATCCTGGGGTGCTCTATTACAGAGGTATATCCCCAGTCTTTCTCTTTCCTTCCCTCCTTCCCTCCTTCCCTCCTTCCCTCCTTCCTTCCTTCCTTCCTTCCTTCCTTCCTTCCTTCCTTCCTTCCTTCCTTCCTTCCTTCCTTCCCTTTTCTTTCTTTCTAAACAGAAAATTGCCCAGGCTGGACTTGAACTTGTATTCCCCCTGCCTCAGTTTCCCCAGTCATTGGGATTACAGGTCTCCACCAGTGAGTGGGACCTGAATCAGATCTTAAAGAATGGCAGTATATTGGCCAGGAGGTAGGTAGGGAAGGACAGAAGTCATTCTAGGTGCATGGAAAGATGACAAGAGGGAGAAGCTTAGCTGGCCAGTGAGTTCTCATTAGGAAGCAATTGCTAAGAGCTCAGGTGGAACAAAGTAGGAACCCAGTTCTTCTGATGGCAGTCTCAGGCTCCTTCCAATGTCCTTTAACTGCCTCCAACCAAACAACCAGAACAAGTCACCTGCTTATGACTTCATGGCTCTTCACCTTAGTCACAACCTCCCTAAGGCTCTTGAGCTTTGAGGTCTGAGCCTACAGCCTGCCTTGCTTACGGATTCCTTCCCAGGCTACTTCCTTCAGCTGGTGGTGGGCTTCTAGACCTGGACAGCTGACAAGAAGTGGAGAATGGCTTTAGGCCAGTGACAGTTTTGTTTTTCCCATTTATGCCGCTCTTCTGGCATGTATCACACCACTGTAATATGATCATTTTACAAGCCTCATGATGGCTTCTATCTCCTACTAGACTGCAATCTCCATTAGAGGAAAATCTGGGTCTAATTCAAAGGGTGGAGAAGGTTCATTCTCTATCTTCAAGGAGTCCAAAAGCAAGGGGAGATGTCAAGCACAAACTGCATTATCATATGGTAAGTGTAGTGATAGAGATGTGCCCAGAGTAAGCATGAAAAGAAAATGGTGCTTAACCCAGACTGAGGGAATCAAGGTCTCCTGTGAGTACAGGAGCTAAGCTGAGGCTCATGAGGGAGTGGGAGCCAGTCAACCAAGGAGGTGAGGTGTGGAGATTGACAAGGAAGTCACAAAGGCTGGGAAGAGTGTGGGGTCCACAGAGAACCATAAACAATTTGGTTGGAGGGAGAGTACCAGAAAAGAGGCAGGAAAGCAGGAGAGGTCCAGGCTCTGTAGTGTTATTTATAAATATGCTTTTGTGTCTTTTGAAACACATAGCAAAATGCTTCCTATGCATCAGGCCCTCCATATTTTTAAAAAACAACTATGATGAGATAATGGATTAAATGTTCTCTAAATTCCTTCTAGCCCATGAAAATCAGCATTGCTGCTCAATGGCCTCACTGAGATTTAAATTCTAATGGTAGCCAGGTTTCTTTTTCTTTTTCTAAGAAATGGAGTCATGCTATGCTGCACAGGCCAGTCCTAGACTCCTGGGTTCAAGAGGTCCTCCTGCCTTAGCCTCCCTAGTAGCTGTATTGCCAGGTTTCTGCTGGGAGAATATCAAACTTCATCTATGGGCTTTTTTTTTTTTTTTTTTTTTTTGGTACTGGGGATTGAACTCAGGGGTACTCAACACTGAGCCACATCCCCAGCCCTATTTTGTGTTTTATGTAGAGACAGGGTCTCACTGAGTTGCTTAGCACCTCACCATTGCTGAGGCTGGCTTTGAACTCGCAATTCTCCTGTCTCAGCCTCCCTAAGTGCTGGGATTACAGGCTTGAGCCACCGCGTCCGGCTTCTATGGGCTTATTTTCTAGAAATTTTGCTCCATAGGAGTATTTATTTGAGGGGAAATGGTGTTTAAACCACTTTAGAGGTTTAGATTGTGAGATCTGACTGTGTTTGATCTCTTTCCAGGTGAGTTGTGAAAACCAGGCCCTAGATTGGAGACAGTCACACTGAAGGGGTGATAACTAGGACCCTTTACTATCACCTTCAGGGAAGGATTTGGGATCAGGAGGAGCCAGGTTGAAAGACAAGGTAAGAAAAGGATTCAGGCTACTTAATGCCAGGTATTTCTGATAGAGAGGCATGGAAGGATGCCTCTGGAGAAGTCAAAGGCTGCAAGACAGCAAAAATCAGCTGGGATGACCTTCTATACAGATGTGGGATAAATCACTGAAGTCAGTAAGAAGAATTTATCATGCTCAACACTTCATGAGTGAAGGACCTTCAAGGGGCTATTCCAAGCCCCCCCAGTTCCTCACAAGGCTGTGAGAAAGTGTGTCCACCCTCCCCTCAGCACCATGATATTAAAAGCTGCTGCCAGATATTCAAAATAGGAGCCCCCAGCAATTGTCTAGGATTGTGATACTTTCTAGCTACTAGGTAAGGGAATCAGAGTAAGTGGAAAATTGTGAGTTAGATACTTGGAAAATCCTTCCCACTGTTCTTCCCACCCACCTGCCCTGGATATTTATTATAAAGGGCCATGAGAAGTCATCCTCTCTTGCCTGCTGAAGGAGGACAAGCTTAGGGCCCCAAACTTCCTCACTTCCTATCTAAGAAGTGCTATTTCCCCAGGACACCTGTTTCCTGGAGCACAGGTTGTTAGGGTAGGTTGAGCTGCAAATGATAGCCTTAGGGCTGTTTAGCCCCTGCACAGGACCCCAGAGAACTCATCCACCAAGAAACATAGGGATCCTGCGCCTTGGCAAATTAGATACTTGGTTATCCCCTGTCTTCCCCTTCTACTCCCCCCACCCTCCACTGTATCTCTAACCTCCATCTCCCATCCCCATCCCCTGCTCTTTTGTGAAAATTCAAGATGAAGCCCAAGGTTTAAAGCACTTCCCACTGAAACCTACTGTGATCTGTTATCCTGTTTCCAGCCCTCTCACTCCACACACATGAACGAATTTGAACCTGGGACATAGCAGTGCCCCATAATTTCGTTTTTATTAAGTAACGTTCTTCCACTTCTTTCCTTGAGTATCCATCCCTCAATGGGTGCTTGTATAATCCTTACAAATCATAACTGCTCTGAATGCACTTCTAACAATAACTATTCACAGCATGCTCTGTGACTCCCTTCTCGTGGGTCTCTCCTCCCTTGCTGTAGCTTTCCTAACATTCTCCAGTGACAGAGCTCCATTGCCAAATACATAGTGATCTCTTGTCTCAAACTCTCTCCAAGAGAAGCACCTGCACTTGACTATTTTTTTGCAAAGCCCCTAAGACATAGTGTGGGGGCGTGCCACAAGATGGCGCCGAGCAGTCAGCTCAGTGCTGACCACGCTGCCCTGAGAAAGCCACCTCCCTTCACTTTTATTGGCTGACCTCTGCTCCCGTGCAGAGTGACCCTATACTGTCTCAGGTGGACAGCCCCCTTCCGCATTCTTAGCTTAGAAACTGGACACCACTGGACCCTCTTCCCTATATAAACCTGTAAACCCCCTCAATAAATCGGTTCTTGCATAGACAAGACCCCCTGGTGCATGGTGGTTTTGTGCCGGGCAGCTTTGCCTTTCTTAGTCCAGCCTTTTCCGGGGCTCCCGGGGAGCTCCTCCTACCTGCTGGTTGAGGGGGAGATTGCTACCTGGCTGGGGGAACCCCGATACATAGGAAACTGTGTCCCTAAGTTGTCCATAACTGATCAGGAATTGGCAGTAGGGCAGGAGCTTCTGGCATATGGATGAGGAATATCCTACATTAAGGGCACAGACCCTGGAGTCGGGTCATTGCCAACACTCAACCCCAGGCTCTACTTACTTCCTGCAGAAGCTTAAGCAAGTGACTTAATCCTTATATGCCTCTGTTTCCTCAAGCATAAATGGAACAATAATGATAGTAGCCATTCCATTGACTGTTAAGAGGATTAAGTTTGTTACCATTTTAAAAAATACTTGGGATAGTGGCTGGCACACAAACACAAAAACGTGTTGGATAGTGTTTTTCATTCTAATCCTCTCAGAGTATTAGAACACCATTGCTTGGTATTACTGTAAGGATCTAAATGTGACCACAGCCCTTTTTGGTTTAACTTTTCCCCTCTGCAGTAGGGCCCACTTTGGTTGTACATCAAGATCATCCACAACTCCAGCTCTTTACATTTTTTAAAAAATATTCCTTTTAGTTGTCGGTGGAACTTTATTTTATATATGGTGCTGAGAATCAAACCCAGGGCTTCACATGTTAGGTAAATGTTCTACTACTGAGCTACAACCCCAACCCTTTACATTTTTTTAAATAAATGCACATTTTAAGGTTGTACTTTTGTGTTGGGGGGGTGCTGGTAATTGAACCCAGGGCCTTGTGCATGTGAGGCAAGCACTCTACCAACTGAGCTATATCCCCAGCCCATATGTATTGGTTCTTTTTTTAAACAACTATTTGAGCACCTACTATGTGGTTGAATGGCCAAAGAGAATAGGGTAGGTAGCAAAATAGACAAGGTAGCTCCTCTCAACAAGCCCATATCCTAGTGAGTGAGATAGACCAGGGGTCATCAGTTTTTCAGTAAATGGCAGATAGTAAATATATTTTATGTCAAGGGCATAACCATTCAATTTTGCCCTTGTAGCAAGAATGCAGCCATAATATACATGCAACATGTATATTAACAGGCATGCCTGTGTTCCAATGCAACTCTATTTATGGACTCTGAGATTTGAATTTTATAAAATTTTCAATTGCTGCAAAGTATTATTATTATTCTGCTTTCCCCCAGCCATTTACAAATGTAAAAATCATTCTTAGCTCACAGGCCATACAAAAACAGGCAGTGTAAGCCGGGCATGGTGGTGCAAGCCTGTAATCCCAGCACTTAGGGAGGCTGAGACAGGAGAATCGCTAGTTCAAAGCCAGCCTCAGCAAGGGCGAGGCGCTAAGCAACTCAGTGAGACCCTGTCTCTACATAAAACACAAAATAGGGCTGGGGATGTGGCTCAGTGGTCAAGTGCCCCAGAGTTCAATCTCCAGTACATAAAAAAAAACCCCAAAAACAAAACAAGCAATGGGTCAGAGGAATCCCTGAAATAGACAATAAATAAATGAACAAAAATAAAGCATCACTTAAACCTGAGTTACATTTAGCTGTTGTGATACAACAGCAAAAGTAACCAGCTTGTAAACCTAAGATCAGGGACCAGATTTGTCCTACCCTACTGGGTACTAGGCATGTCACTAAACTTTTCTGGGCCTCATTTTTTTCATGAGTATTAAAATTCTGATAGTGTTTACAACCTTGTGAACAACTAACAGGCATTATTTTGTGATTTAAAAATCTAATGAAAGGGGTTGGATATACAGCTAAGTGACAGAGCACTTGCCTAGGGTGCTCAAGGCCCCCAAGTTCTATCCCCAGGACCAAAAGCAAACAAACAAACAAACAAACCCACAACTAATGAAAACCTTATAAGAAAAAAATTGTGAATTAAGAGAAATCAGACTAGATTTTTTTCATTACATATATTCTCTAATGTGCAATTCTATTTGAATACAGATTGTAATGCCTTTTTATATACACAGCTTCTCTTTTCTGTAGGTGTTCTTGTCCAAAATATTTCCTAATAAAATGATCCTTTGCTATGGGATCATTCCCTAAAGATACTCTAACATGCACTCATTTGCAGACTTCTAAAAATCCTGTTTCCTGATCATCATTCTTTCTCTCCATAGTCCCCTCTCAATTGAATAATGTTTGGCATAAATTGGTGTTCAAAGCAGTTTGTTGAACAAACATTTTAGGATTCATTTTCAGAACACAGCAATGGATGCTTTGGGGGGGATGGAAATACAGATTACTTCAATTTTCTTCCTTCTACTCTTCTAAATTGGGGAAGGGCTACTGGGGATTAAACACTCAGTGGCTCTTTACCACTGAGCTACATCCCAGCCTTTTTTATTTTTGGTACCAGGGACTGAACTCAGTGGTACTCGACCACTGAGCCACCTCCCCAGCCCTATTTTGTGTTTTATGTAGAGACAGGGTCTCACTGAGTTGCTTAGCACCTCGCCCTTGCTGAGGCTGGCTTTGAACTCGTGATTCTCCTGTCTCAGCCTCCCAAAGTGCTGGGATTACAGGCGTGCGTCACGGCGCCTGGCTTATTTTTGAGACAGGGTTTCGCTAAATGGTTTAGGGCCTAGCTAAATTGCTAAGGCTGGCCTCGAACTTGTGACTTTCCTCCTGCCTCAGTCTCCTGAGTCCCTGGGATTACAGGAGTGCACCACCAAGCCCCGCTGTATATGTTAGATTTCAAATAAAGCAAACCCCAAACCAAAATCTCCTCTAGTGAAGGGACACCGTTTTCCCTAAGATTGTTTTCCACTCCCCTTCCTAAGCATGGAATAAATTGCACAATGAACGTTCCTTCTCTTCTTCTTTGGTACCCAAGAGCATCCACGAAACAGAAGAAATGCTAACTCTGAAGGCAGACAGCTCGTCCCTTCTGTAAAACGATGAAGGGCAGTCCCGAAGGAAAAAGATCCCCGCTAGACTCCTTCATCCCTCTCATCTTACTCCTCCGCCTCATTCCCAGCTCCAGCCGTGCGCAAAACACATACCCAACCCGAGGTAGCATCACCCCCGGCATTGTGCGCATGCGCTCTCCCGCCCCAGGAAGACTCCCGGACACGCTCCGCCGGCCGCACTGTCACGACTTCTCAAGGCTCTGTGAACACACAAGCGAAGGCAGCCTTCGAGGGAACCTGCGCCTTTTCTCCCCTTAGCGGACAACAGTGGAACAACAGGACTTGGGGGACGTTCTGAGAGCGAAGAGGGGATACTGGTCATTGAGAAGGGTTAAACTGAAGAGGAGCTTTGACATCCTTTGGGACTTGACCTCATTTTACAGCACTTCCCTAATTTTCCAAGGACAGAGCAAGAAAAAGGGGAACCTTAAGCTTAAGCTCCTAATGTGTGCTAGGCCCTTTACACATTATCACATCTTCCCAACAGCTCCATTGAGTTATTGGACATACTTGACAGAGAAACAGGTTCAGAAAAGATGATTTACCCAGAGTACCACAGGTAATTAGTAAGGAGGCTGGATATCAGGACTGTGTACTCCAGAAGTACTGATTACAACTTAACCTATTGGGGTTGGGACACTAGACCTAGAGAAAAGAGAGTCACTTCTGTCCAGGTGAGAAGGCTCTGCAAGATCTCTGAAGTTTCCATGGTCATTTGTAGAAAAACTTAATGGGTTGTAGAGGAGGCTCACTGTGACCCAGCAAGGGTCACTCCCTAACATTACAGCTTATTGGCATTAGAATTCTTCAGACCAGTCCCCATGTTTTGGTTATCAGGCAAGAAAACAACTAGTCTAGAAGCTATAGGAGTTCAAGGCAAGACTTTCCCCGGTATCTGAAAGCTTATTCATTCTCCAGGGATTAAGGGATGAGGGAGAGCAAGAGAGGGAAGGAACTCAAGTTGAGGTGGAAATCCTCACTAGTGAGGGACACTGCAGGTTAACATGAGTTCTGACAACTATGGAATTGTTTAGAGATGAGAGAAACAGTTTTTACAACTCACATCTGGTAACCAGATCTTTAGTTGAACCATCCCATCCAGATGATGCCAGTCTCCTCTTGCCTTTTGGGACAGGAGTGGATTGTAGGAGTGACAATGTGTAGTTTTTTTGTTTGTTTTTGTTTTTTTTTAGTACTGAGGATTGGACTCAGGGGCACTTGACCACTGAGCCATATCCCTAGCCCTATTTCATATTTTATTTAGAGACAGGATCTCATTAAGTTGCATAGAGCCCTGCTTTTGCTGAGGCTGGCTTTAAACTCGTTATACTCCTGACTCAGCCTCCTGAGTCACTGGGATTACAGGCATGTGCCACTGCACCTGGCGAGAATGTGTATTGAGGCAGAGGCTGCTGGTCTTTGGCCTGGATATGTGAACACTAAGACACCCTTAATCAAGTAGCCAGAGATGTTAATTAGGCAGCACAGGATGCCAGGGATATAAGGAGAGCCTACAATTCTACTGTCAAAGGAATCAGGTCCCCTGTGATACCCAAAGTTCCAAAGACTCCATGTGAAGGGATAGGATGATGGTACAAGCATAAGTGGTGATTTGTCAGGACTGGTGGGCCTTTGGGAATGCTAAAAACCTACCCATGATCCAACTGAAGCAACATGACATCAGGTAGCTGCTGACAATCTTTAAAAGGGAAAAGAACAATTTCAAACCAAACCAAAATTAGAAGCTGTGAATATAGAAAAGTATATTTTTAAAAAATTGTTGGGGAAAAAAACATTGAGAGCCCCAAATGTATTCAAGATACAAAAATCTCAGGTGATAGAACAAAAATACTAAATGAATGACTAGCCAAAGGAAAGAACCTTCCAAAGAGAAATGAAGAAAAGCAAACTGAATTTCCAAGGAAACTAAGGGTGAAATTGTAGACATAACAAAATTGAGTGGGCCAGAAAACAGGCAGATTGTTTTGACTTCTCATAACTCCAGAGGAGGCTCACAAAATAGTGGTTCTCACTTCTTTACAGGGAAACTGGGGAGCGACCAGAAACTAGAGGCAGGCTTGTGATATACCTGAGAAGACCTAATGTGAGAAGACAACATGGTTTCAAGAAGGAAAGGTATTAATTGATGCCTGGATGGGTGAGATGGAGTCTGGGATTGTCGGATTGACTTGAGTTGGGATCCTAACTTTGCCACTTATGAACCATACACACAGCTGGGTTCAGGCCAGGCACAGTGGCATACACCTATAATCTCAGCAACTCTGGAGGCTGAGGCAGGATTATTTCAGGTTCAAGGCCAGCCTCAGCAATTTAGCAAGGCCCTAAGCAACCCAGTGAGACCCTGTCTTAAAGTAAAAAGCGATGGGGATGTGGCTCAGTAGTTAAGCACCCCTGAATTTAATCCCATTTAAAAAAAAAAAGAACCATTCATACTCGGACAATTTATTAATGTAATCAAAACTCAGTCTTCCTATGTGAAAAGGGAAATAGAAGATCTACTTCATAGGGTTGACTAAATGAAATGCATACAGAATGCTGCTGGCACATGTAGCACACATGAGCTTAACAGGCACTTCCCTGAATAATATCTAAATAAAGTTCATCCATATTCTTAAAGATTGACTTGGAGCTGGGTGCGGTGGCGCAAGCCTGTAATCCCAGCACTTAGGGAGGCTGAGACAGGAGAATCGTTAGGTCAAAGCCAGCCTCAGCAACGGCGAGGCACTAAGCAACTCAGTGAGACCCTGTCTCTACATAAAACACAAAATAGGGCTGGGGATGTGGCTCAGTCGTTGAGTGCCCCTGAGTTCAATCTCCAATACCAAAAAAAAGAAAGATTGACTTGGAAGGTTGGAGATGTGGATTTAAAAAAAAAAAAAAAAAAATGAAAGTAATGCATATTTACGTAAGGCAGAGTTTTTAGGGAATAAGAATCCAGTTTTATTTTCAACTACCAAGCTCTTTTCCATCTTGATTCCCAAAGCACTCTGTATTACTTAGTTCACTCTGACCTGCAGATAATTTTGTATGCTATCACTTGCTTTTTTTTTTTTTTTTTTTGGCACCAGGGACTGAACTCAGGGGCACTCGACCACTGAGCCACATCCCCAGCCCTATTTTGTGTTTTATGTAGAGACAAGGTCTCACTGAGTTGCTTAGCGCCTCGCCATTGCTGAGGCTGGATTTGAACTCGCGATTCTCCTGTCTCAGCCTCCCAAAGTGCTGGGATTACAAGCGTGAGCCACCACACCCGGCTTGTATGCTATCACTTTCTAACATTTATTCTCCCCAACCATATCATAAAATGCTCAAGTAAACACTGCCGCCAAACTATCCATTACATTCCAGATCTTGGGTTGGGGTCACAGATGCCCCAAGACCTGGCAGTCAAAGTTATCAAAATTAAGGTAGCCATCAGCAGGGTGCAGAAATCAACCACAAAGCTAATCCCACCCTTCCCCAGAGGCCTGGTTTTTGGCCACAGTTGGAAGGATGTATGGTTTGGTTGTGCGCACAACGAAACTGACCTCAGGAAGCTGTGGAGAAGAGGCTCAAATTTTCAAGTAAGTAGAAGTGTTTTCCTGAGAAAACATGGACTCGAGTTTGGGAAGCAGAAGGCAGAGCAGTGACAATCTAAACTGCAAAACCTTTACAAAATAGCATTGCCATGGCTTGCTGTCCAAAGTAGAGCTTTAAAACAAGCAGGCAGCACTCTTCCTGAAAACAGTTCTCAAGACAAATAAATACTATTTGGAATGCTTTACAGACCCTGCCAGAGGCAGATAACAAGACGAATGAAAATAAAGAGGTAGGTGCAATAAATCTGAGCAACACACTACCCACAGAAATGGGCTCCTTGGGAGAACTTTCACATAAGCTAGGTGAATTAAGACAGAGGCTCCATCCCAGACCTCTCAAATCTTTCTGAATCTATCAGCAATAGTCAGTTGAGGACCAACAGGCTGTAGTCCCTCTACCTCCCCTTACAATTCCCTCTTTGCTTTGTATAGGACATTCAGAGTGGTGCTGGGATTACAGATGGAGACACTAGGTAAGCAAAAATGAAGGTAAAGAATGGTAATGCACTTTCTGAAGACAGGAGACATGAGGTTGTCAGTTCATGAAAACATGATGAAAACTTTTTTTTTTTCTGTTGGTGCTGAGAAATCAAACCCAAGGCCTCACATATTTAGCAAGCACTCTACCACTGAGCTACACTCCAAGCCCTGGAAACAATCTTACATATTTGATTAGGGTGGTAAGAGCATGTGAACATAAACACAAAAAAATATTAAGGCATCAACCTTAAAAGCTGTGCATTTTACTAAAACAACCTATCTCTCTACCATAACCCCAAAGCCAAACAATAAGCCACAAGCACTCTGTTTGCTATATTTTATTAAGGGGTCCCACATCCTCATGGGACTCCAGCCAAACCAAACAGGTCCCCCAAATATAGCAGGAGGCCTGGAAGGGGAAGGGAATGACAGGATCCCACTACACCTTCCTGGAAACAGAAACCCACCACAGACAGACATACAGACGAACAGGAACTGGGAAAGAGAACACGCCTCACTCAGTTCTCTCCCCTTTGCACCCACTCAAAAAGAAGTCAAACACTGGCTATGCAGCCCACCCCCCACCCCACCCATAGCAGCGTTTGTGGGACCCCCCCCTCTGCAAGGGGTGGCCCCAAGGCGGCTTCCTATAGCTCTTCTTCACTTTGGTTTGCTCCTGGCAACTCCATGCCCTCTTCCTTCCCTCAGCCTCCAGCTCAGTCACCCCACATCCTCTATCACCTACTCAGACCTTCTCTGTTCTCTCTGGGCCTCTCTGCCCCAGGGCTTCTAGGGAAGCAGCGACTCTGGCATCTTCCCTCTTCCCAACAAGGGCCCGGCCAGGCCCTCTCTGCCCAGTGTGTGGGACTCACACAGCTGCCCCACTCTCCTTGAGGTCAGGGGCTGAACGCTGCCGTCTCATTCGCGGGGGAGTAGTGTATGGGGGGTAGCGGGGCCCTGGGGGCCGCTGGGCTGGGTAAGGTTGGGGCTGCTGGGGATAATAATTGTGCTTTTTAGGTTGGAAGTGCTGGGGTTCTGGCTGTGTAGAACCCCCTCCTCGGGATCGGCCCCCTCCATCCAGGGAGTTCCTGCGGGGACGGTGGGACCTGCGGGGACTTGGAGGCCTTCGGGCAGGGGTGGCTGGGGGAGGGGGAGTGACCTCCTCAGGGGGTTGGGATGGAGCTGAGGCCTCCCCACTTCCCATCCCTGGCCAGGATTCCCGGTGCTGAGGGTTGCTCTTGAAGGGGAAACGCAGTTTGCAGTCGTGAGGGGGCACAAAGCGGGCTGGGGGTCTGCGCAGCCCCCCACCCCGGCCCCCAGAGCCTTGAAGTCCTTGCAGCCGGAGCTGTTCCTGCTTTAGCCAGCGAAGGCGGCCACGACGGAAGGCAGGGTCCTCTTCCATCAGCCGTGACACCCGCTCCCAGCTAGACAAGGGTGGCGAAGGGGGACGGGTGGAGGGTGAGCGGTCACTGGGTGCTGCCTCTTCTGCTGAGTTTGACCCTTCAGGTAGGGCCCAGGAGACCTCACTGGCTTCTTCATTCTCATCCTCATGATCCTGGAGTGGGTGAGGGTGAGAGAAAAGGAGAAGGGATGTGAGAAGAGCCAAATCCTGAGGATGTATGGGTTTAAGAGGTAAGTTAGAAAGAACTGGAGTGACCAGATACTAAGGGGTCCAGAGAAGAGCCTGGACATAAGTTGTGGTTTATGAGTACAGGGCCAACATCAAGATGATATGAGCTCAATACTGGGTTTGCCACTTCCTTGCTGTGTGGTCAGATCTTTGCCTTTTAACCTCTCTGTGCCTCAGTTTTCTCATCTGTACAACGACACCAGTAATAGTAGTACCTAGTGCCTAGGGATGTTTAAATAATTAAATTAGTTATACTACAGATGAAGAATAGGGCAGCCAGGCACAGTGGCCCACACCTGTAATCCCAGTGACTCAGGAGGCTGAGGCAGGAGGATTCAGAGTTCAAAGCCAGCCTCGGCAAAAGCAAGGCACTAAGCAACTCAGGGAGACCCTGTCTCTAAATACAAAATAGGGCTGGGATGTGGCTCAGTGGTCAAGTGCCCCTGAGTTCAATCCCTGGTACTCCTCCACCCCACCAACACCCCCCCCCCAAAAAAAAGAAAGAACAGAGCACAGGAAAATAGGAAGCCAGGCAGGAGTGGCTACAGTGATAAATAGATGTCATCATTTCATTGAAACCCTGAAAAAGTGAGAAGCAAGCTATGGTTGTCTTGGTGGGGGGGAGACACATTGGCAAAAGGAATAGCAGGTGTGAAGGCCTTGAAGCTGGAGTGTATCAAAAAGTTCAAAAAACAGCGAGCAAGCTGGTAGGGCTAGAGTGGAACAAGCAAGAGGAGAGGAGCAGAAACTGCTAGAGAAGGAAGCCTTCGGTAACCTTGAGCCACGACTACAACTGACTGACTGACTGGTCTCTCCTTGGACAGGAAGCTGGAACATAGCAGAAATCTTACCTGTCAACTGGGCACAGTGGCAAATATCTGTAACCCCAGCTACCTACTTGGGAGGCTGAGGCAGAAGGATCACAAGTAACTTAGTGAGAATGTCTCAAAAAGTAAATAAAAAAGACTGCAGATGTATCTCAGTGGTAGAGAGCTCCTGGGTTCAATCCCCAGTACAGGGGAAAAAAAGTAGTTTTGCCTGTGGTTTAAGTAACCCCAGTGACTGGCCACAAGACCTGACACACAGCAGGATCGAGTATACACATGCAAAGCAGGAACAGGGGATAACACTGCCACTCATAGGGCAACGGTGAAGTATAAACCAGATGACACACAAAAAGCATGAAATATCAGCACAGAGATATCAGAGTAAATGGCCAACCAGCAGGGAGAGGGAGGTTATGAGAATGTACACACACTAATAGTCTTCAAGCTGCAACTTAACAACTGTGTACTTGGCATCAGTGGTTTTCAAACTTCACTGCACTTCAGAAACACCTGGGGAGCTTATTACAAATACAGGTTCATCCCCAAATATGTAGATTCAGTAGGCTTGGTGGAACCCAGAAATCTGCATTTTTAGTGAGCAGACTGGTGATTTTGAGGCATGTGATTCATAAATTCCACTGAGAAAGACTGTTAAATTTCAATAAGCTTTTTTTCAAAGACAGAGGGGAAGGAGGTTGGGATCTGAGATAGGAGGTACAGGTTCCTAAAGGGAGGAGCTTTTAAAGGATGGGAAAAGGAAGAAAGCCCAGCAGGGTCTCCCTACCTGGGTCAGTGGGATGACCCTCTCCATGCGGAGCATGCGGTCCCGCAGGGCCTGTAGCTCACGGTCCTTGCTGCTGTTCTGCAGCTTCACCTCCTGCAGAATCCCAGTCAGCTTGTCTATGTGAGCCCGGAGGTCCTCCACCTCCGCCCCGCGAGCTCCCTCCTCTCCACCACCACTGCCACTTCCTCCTGCTTCCTCCTCGCCCACTGTGTCCCAGACATCTCGGGCCACAGCCCTCCAGGCATCTCCAGGCCCCTCAGGCTTGCCATAGGTGCGACACAGTTCCCGCATCTTGAGGGCGGCCAGGGCCTCAATCTCAGCCCGCCCATGGCGGAAGTCAGCCAGGGCCACCTCATAGCAGATCTCCTTGACTGCTTGCATCTTCAGGTCAGCCATGGTGGCCCAACGGGGGTCTTTGCCCTGCAGCCGCCGTCGCTGGGGAATCTGATAAACCCTACGAGGGGCCCTGCGTTTGCCACTGCTGGGCAGGCCACAGCGCTTGACGATGGTCTGGACTGTGGTGGGAGGCAGCTGCTCCCGCAAGGAGGAGATCAGCCGCCAGCTCTCTTCACAGGAACGCTTGTCAGAGTCATCCCCACTGTCAGAGTCTGCATACTGAGGGCAAGGAGAGAGAAGACAGAGAGAGCTAAGGACATCCCAGAGGCCATCCTTGTCCCAAAGACTCAGGAGACACCTCCTCAGCATGCAGACACTCAAGTCCTACTATGCCTCTTATAAACTTTAAGTAGACTGCTTAACCTCTGCTGGTCTAGACGGCAGAGATAATGATGGTGTCTACCTCCTAGATATTTTTTTTTTTTTTTTCTTTTTTTTGGCACCAGGGACTGAACTCAGGGGCACTCGACCACTGAGCCACATCCCCAGCCCTATTTTGTGTTTTATGTAGAGACAGGGTCTCACTGAGTTGCTTCGTGCCTCGCCATTGCTGAGGCTGGCTTTGAACTCGCGATCCTCCTGTCTCAGCCTCCCTAAGTGCTGGGATTACAAGCGTGAGCCACCACGCCCGGCTAGATATGTTTTAAGGATAAACCATTTAGACTAGCAACTGACTAAATATTAATGGTAGCTAATCGAGTCTGAAATTTTGTGCATATATAGTTAGGTGCTGCTTAACCATGGGAACACATTCTAAGAAATGCACCAGTAGGTGATTTTGTCATTATAGGCACATCATAAAGTGTGATGACAGAAATGAAGGTACTACACAATGGTGAAATAGTGTTATAAGACCACCCTCATATATGGTCTGTCATTGAAAAACAACATTAGGCAGCAAATGACTCCTAGGGATAAGGTTGAAGACTTAAAAGTCCATTTAAAAGAGCGGTATTACGGCCTGGGTATGGTGGCACTTTCTTGTGATATCAGCGGCTCAGGAGGCTGAGGTAGGAGGATTGTGAGTTCAAAGACAGCCTCAGCAACTTAGTGAGGCCCTAAGCAACTCAGTGAGAACCTATCTCTAAATAAAATATAAAAAGGGCTGGGGATGTGGCTCAGTGGTAAAGCACCCCTGGGTTCAATCCCTAGTACCTAAAAACAAACAAACAAACAAACAAAAAAGAATGATATTATGGTCAAGAGTTTGCCTACCATGTGTAAGGCCCTGGATTTGATCTCCACTGCCACACAAAAAAAAATAGGGAAAAGCAAAGATCAATCTTAGGTAAATGACAGTAACTTAGATGTGATAAAACCCTGAGTCAACTGGGAGGAACTTTAGTTCCCTGCATATAATATTTTCCTCCCTGATCACATCTCTGCTAACTTTCCTCCTAAACAAACCACTTCTTCCTCTTATCTCACCCCCCACTTCCCACTCAGGCTCAGAGTATATTCAAAGTGAAGTCAACTGAGGTGACGCTGGCCTCCCTCATCGGCCTGCCAGCCCATCTCCAGGCTCTGCATGCCCCTAGTCTGTTCTTACCAGTCGCTGCTGCTCCAGCAGAAGATCAGCCTCTTCCTTTTCTTTCCGATACTGATTCTCCAGATCCTGTAGCCTGGGATTGAGCAGAGTGGGAAGGAAGAGTTGTGGGGGGCTCTGGAACTACTTCAGTGGGATGCCTGACAACAGGAGGATGCTGGGAGGCTGGTACATGGAAGATGCCCCATACCTCTTCTCCATCTCCAGTTTGATATCAATGCCTTGTTGTTCTAGCAGTTCCTTCTGGGCAAAGTTCCAGTCTACGGGCTCAGAGGGTGGCCCTGGGGGTGGGGGAACCCCTCGTTCACGTTCTAGCCGTGCCTGCTCCGGGTGATTGAAGCGGAAAACATGGTTCTTGCCCATCACAATCCTATTTCCTAGAGTTGGGAAGAGGGGAAAGTAGACTCACTCCTCTATAACAACAAACCTATCCCCATGCCCACAGCATATAGGACCTTGCCATCATTTCCCAAGGGCTGTGATACCCTCTGTTTCATCACTTCCAGGCTGAGAGGGCAATCAAAGCTGACATTCTCCTGGTTGATCCCAGGAACTCCCCCACCCCTATCAGCCAAAAGCAACGGGTAGGAGGAGCTGGGACAGCAAGAAACCAAGACTTGACTCCTTGATCTTCGCTTTCGAGCTTCTTCTTAATATACCTACATTGTTACTGATGTATTTCTGGGCCTTACACCCTGTGATATCAGAAAGGCCTGCCCTGAGACTTCCTACACATGGTCATGTCCCAGACGCTCACTCGGGGACACATTTTCTACCTGATTTCAGCACCAGTGGTTCTGTCACAAGCTTCCCATTGACATATGTCTCAGCTCCTTCACAAGGCTCCAGTGTGACCACCACTGAGTGGACAGAGAGGAAAGGTAAAGATTAGATCCAGACAAAGGTGGGTTATGGTCACAGAGTCCCACTTTGCCTTACCCCCCAAAACACATGCACCACCAGTCCCACCCCCAGTACCTGTGGGGGGTGCCATGGCCCCTCTGGTGGCAGGCAGCACGGGAAAGGAAGAGCAGAAGGAGGGTTAGAGCCCCAACTACGATTCCCAGAAACCTCTGCAGTGGCTCCCTACTCACCCACCACCACCCTCCCAGCAACAGCACATAAAACCCGTAATTCTCAAAAGGCTTCACTTCTCATGCTCAACTGGGCAGAGGCCCTATCACTTCTGCCTTTCAAATGTCCATTCCTACCTTTCCCATTAACATTTATCCCTGGCCAGGCCTGGATCCTTCCAGCAGCCTCCAACCCATCTGTCTGATGCATCCTGCAAACTGCCACCTGACTAATCTTCTCAAGCCACAGCTGACATATGACAAGATAAAATCATTTCAAGATGATCCGTGGTACAAATCACTGAGCCTGATGCTTGCTGGAGACACAAAAATGCATGTAGCTGCTCTGTGTCCTCAAGGAGCTACAGAGACCGTTACCAAGGGATCCCCATATCCCAAAGACTAAAGCTCTGTGACTCCTTAGCCAGGGACACTGAGAAAGTCATGTAATTTCTGGGATTGTCCATAAAATGGGATAATTAAGTCTTTATTTATAGAGTGACTCAAACCATAAAATAATACAAAGACATGACTTTTTATTATTATTTACATTAACATGTAATAAATTCTAACATCAGGCAGATTTGGGGACTATGATACAGAGAGGACAAACATAGCAGAGAAGAACCTGGGTTAGGGAAAGAGGACTAGAAAGGATTATGTGAAAGTGGCCACTTTTGAGCCAGTACTCAGAGGGAGACTCAAATCTCAATGGGCAGAAACAACAGAGAGGATGAGAACTGGGAGAGACAGCTGAGAGAAGCACTGTGCACCTGGGAACAGCAATGAAAGGACAGGATGCCAGTAGCTGTAAGGTGGCCAATTTATCCCACCTTTATTCCTTATTTCCTACCCATGCCCCAAAATACATTCACTGATTTTACAAATATATTGCACCCCTATACAGACCCTATTTTATTAGATCCTTGAACCTAAAAAAGAGGTAAAAAGCAAAAAGCCCTGCTCTCACAGAGCTTACCTCTGATTGGTAAGATAATAAACAAGAAAACAATAAGACAGATAATAATAAGATAGACAATAAACAAGAAAACTTAAAATCATTTAACTCTTAATAATTTTTAAAAGCAGATAATCTGAAGTCCTTCTAAAGGATAGGCTAAGTATTGTGGATAGAAAATAGGGCCAGGTGAGATGACCACTCCACTGGGTCAAGGTGGCCTCCTCCCTGTCCCTGGACCCACGACAATCTGGCAGCCCAGAGCACAGCCCACAGCATAGTTCCTGGAGCATGCCATTTTACAGCTGGAGTTCTGCCATTTTCCTGTTGTGTGGTCTCGGGCAAATTATCTAACCTGAGAACCCCTGTTCAGTCACCAATGAGCTATGTGAGAAAATGCAAAGGCACAAGTAGATGGTCAGTAAGCAATCATACTTCTATGTCTACGCTGCCCATATTCTCTGCCTGTTTCCAGTCAAGTCTGTTTTTGTTTTTTTTTTCCTTTTGCAGTACTGGAGTTTGAACCCAGGGGAGTTCTCCCACTGACTTATATGCTCCAGCCCTTTTTATGTTTTATTTTGAGACAGTATCTTGCTAAATTGCTCAGGCTGGACTTGAACTTCCAATAGTCCTGCCTCAGCTTCCCCAGTTGCTGGGATTATAGGCGTGTGTCATTATGACCAGCTTCAAGTAAAGTTGCAAGTTTTAAGAACAAGAGCCCAGACAGACTCAATCTTTATAACTCCACCCTTTGGGGCACAGAAACATTGACTGCTTTTACTGTGATTTATTTAACACTGTTGCTCACGTATGCCTTCTCCCCAAACACCCTGAGAGCTCCTGGACAGTAGGTTCACCCTGCAGACCTTGGGAGGCTCTGAAATCTTCCCCAGCACATGGCTGGAGGGAACCATAGAACAGGAACTCAGCAATAACTCACTGAACTGAACTGATTTAACATTTTCAACCAAAATGCTGGAAGCATCTGCTGCCACTGGTGGCTTGCATCAGACCAGAATGACTGAGCTAACCAGACCCTTGAACTAAACTGTAACCCAACAGGCAAACCTGTGTTATAAGGTCTTAATTGTGTCTTTTTTTCTTCTTTGAGATGAAGTCTCACTTTGTTGTCCAGGCTGGCCCCAAACTCCTGAGCTGAAACAATCCTCCTGCTTCAGCCTCCTGAGCAGCTAGGACCTCAGGTATGTGTCACCACACCCAGCTATTTCTTATTTCTAAAAATGTAATGGGGCTTGGGATGTAGCTTAGTTGTAGATGCTTGCTCAGCATGCATAATGCCTTGAGTTTGATTCCCACTAGCATTAAAAGAAAATACATCTTAAATTGCATGAGAATTGTTTTATTGATATGTCAGACTGGCTTCTACCTTCACTCTTAGAACCTGTGATTCCTAAAAGCTTTATGGCCACATTAAGGGCTGAAGTCTCCCAAAGTTTTGGAACCAAAGAGGCACATGAGTTCTTTAACCTCAGAAAACTTTGTCATCATAGCT
This sequence comes from Geosciurus inauris, assembly GCA_004024805.1. NCBI lineage: Eukaryota > Metazoa > Chordata > Mammalia > Rodentia > Sciuridae > Geosciurus > Geosciurus inauris. Next base: position 74,864 of record PVHX01007560.1, read on the forward strand.
TGATCAATTTGGTTTCTCACAGAAATAAATTCAGACATCCTATTAAAATGAAGATGAGTGTTTATGCATAATGACCAGGGTGCTATCTGAGGCTAAAAAATTAAGGAGGAGGTGAGCACTTCCTCTGTGCCAAAATCCCACCCTCTGGCACACTGCAGTGTTCGATTCTGCTGGGACCCTTGGTGCTCCCCGACTACACACAGAGCCAAAGCTTTGGTACCCTCACTACTTACCCATGAGCTCAGAGCCCTAAGTGTGAGAATATATTCCCCCATCTACATGGCTGCACTCCCCAGTGCCGGACCCAGGTTTCTATGTGGGATGGAAGACGGGATCTGTCTCTATTCTTTTCTGGCTGCTCCATTTTCATCCCCTCCCCCCATACCAGTCATTACCTTCTCCATCCTGCTGAGGGATGCTCCGGAACAGACAGTGTTGCTCCCGGATGAACTGTCCCGTCAGCTTGATGTCCACATCTACCTGGCCAACCCTGGGGAAGCAAGGGCCAACATTTTCTGAGCATGTTCCAGCATTTGCCTCCCAAACACCAATTCATCCAACTTGATAAGCCAGCATAATTACTCCCATTTAGCCAGGTGTGGTGGAACACGCCTGTAATCCCAGCACTTTGGGAGGCTGAGACAGGAGAATCGTGAGTTCAAAGCCAGCCTCAGCAACAGCAAGGCGCTAAACAACTCGGTGAGACCCTGTCTCTACATAAAACACAAAACAGGGCTGGGGTTGTGGCTCAGTGGTAGAGCTTTCCCGGCATGTGTGAAGCACTGGGTTTGATCCTTAGCACCACATAAAAATAAATAAAATAAAGGTATTGTGTCCATCTACAACTAAAAAATGTTTTAAAAATTAAGAAAAAAGAGTTCAAAACCAGCCTCAAAACTTAGTGAGGCCCTAACCAACTCAGTGATACTCTGTCTCAAAAGAAAAAAAATAAAAGGGCTTGGGATATAGCTCAGTGGTTAAGTACTGCTGGGTTCAATCCCCGGTACCAAGAAAAAGTAGTAAAAATAAATAAATAAATAAATAAAAAGGGCTGGGGGCATAGCTCAGTGGTAGGATATCCCTAGATTTAATCACCACTACTGAAGCAAGCAAGCCAGAGAGCCAGTCATCCTCTATAGCCACACCCAAAAGGAGAGGCCACCCCACAGGCTGCTGGGTACATGCTACCTGGTGATGCCATCTTTGATGTGGTAGAGCAGGCATTCAGACATCAAGGGGTCTTCATTCAGGTTTACCAGGTGGGGAGTCTAAGGATGGAGAGGTGAATGGTCAGGAGAAGGCTCATGAGAACCTTCCATAACAAGACTGGAGCTACCCCCACCAAACCTATTTCCCCAGTGAATCTAACTCCCTCTGAAACACATGTGCCTTTTAAACATATAAGAAGGGGTAAGGAGTATAATTCAATGGTGAACCACTTGCCCAGCATGTGTGAGGCCCTGCATTTGACCTCTGGCACCACAGTAACAAATGAAAATATGTTCATCTTCACCACTCTGAGAAAAATGCAAATGTGAAATACCCTAAGACACCCTTTCACCAATCACACTGACAAAAGATCAAAAAGTCTGATGATGGTGTCACCCGCCTGTAATCCCAGCAACTCAAAAGACTAAAGCAGGAGGAATTGCAAGTTCAAAGCCGACCTCAGCAACTTAACAAGACCCTAAGCAACTCAGTAGACTCTGTCTCAAAATCAAAAATAAAAAGAGCTGGGGATGGGGCTCTGTGATAAACTGGGTTAAATCTCAGTTTTAAAAACAACAACAACAAACTTGGATGTTGAAAAGGCTAAAGGAGCCAGGCAGGTGGTGCACATCTATAGTCTTAGCTATTTAGGAGGCTGAAGTAGGAGTATTCCAAGTCTGAGGCCAATCTGGACAATTTACAATTTAATTCATCTCAAAATTGAAAATAAAAAGGGCTGGGGATGTAGCTCTGTAGTAGAATGCCCCTGGGCTCAATCCCTAGTACCAAAATAAATAAATAAATAAGAAAAGAAAAAATTTTTAGGAAGGTAGTGGGGAGGAAAAACAGGCCCTCTGTTGTTCTTAGGAGTATAAATTGCCATGGTTAATTTTCAGAGGGCACTTTAGCAATATAAACTCAACTTTCTTTTCCTTTTTCTTTTTCTTTTGGTACTAGGTTTGAACCTAGGACCTCAGACATGCCAGGCAAGCACCAAATCTTCACTTCTAAGAATCTGTTTAAACAGACACCACCTTTTTATAAAATTATTCATTGTAAGCCAGGCATGGTGGCGCTTGCCTGGAATCCTAGAACCTCAGGAGGCTGAGGAAGGAGGATCATGAATTCAAAACTAGCCTCAACAAAAGTGAGGTGCCAAGCACTTGGTGAGACCCTGTCTCTAAATAAAATACAAAATAGGGCAGGGGATGTAGCTCAGTGCCCAGAGTTCAATCCCTAGTACCCACCTCCCCCCCAAAAAATCATTCACTGTAGTACTGTTTGTAGTAACAAAGATTGGGGAAAAAAAACCAAATTGTCCATAAGTAGGAAGTTGGCTAAATTATATTTCATCTACAGAATGGAATATTCTGATACCATGAAAAAAGCAAAGTAACCTTTAAAACAAAAATAGTAAGGTATGCAACAACTACTATTTAAAAAAGAGGCTGTGTGTACATGCATATAATTATATATAACACATGACTGCACATGCACAGACTACCTCTAGAAAACTATGTTAGGAACTGATAATGGAGGTTGCTTCTGGGAGGGGAACTTGAGTAAGTAAACTCCTTTACTTATTTTTCACCACATACACCTCTTAGTACTTTGAATGTTTCTCTTTTTTTTTTTTTTTTTAATATATATATTTTTTAGTTGTAGATGGACACAATGTCTTTATTTTATTGCTTTGTATGTGGTGCTGAGGATCGAACCCAGGGCTTCACGCATGCGAGGCATGCGCTCTACCGCTGAGCCACAATCCCAGCCCCTTGAATGTTTCTCTTAACCAAAACAATTAAAAATGAACAAGAAGCCAGGCCCAGCAGTGCATGCCTGTCATTCCAGCAACTCAAGAGGCTGAGACAGGAGGATCGCAAGTTCCAGGCCAGCCTCAGCAACTTACTGAGGCCTTAAGCAACTCAGTGAGACCCTATCTCAAAATTAAAAAAAAAAAAAAAAAGGAAGGGCTGGGAATGTAGTTCAGTGGTAAAGTGACCTTGGGTTAAATCCCCAATACCAACCAACCAAGAACTCCCAGTTTTGGTCTTGGGGCTATAGTAGATGGCATCCCTAAGCAATGTTGAGCCCTCAGGGGAAGAAAGGTCCTCCTCTTCAGTTTCCCCACTCCTTTGCCTATTCTCCATCCCTGCAACTGGATGGAAGTGCCCCATATATAGGCATTAAAAGATGACTGGAAGCCGGGCGCGGTGGCTCACGCTTGTAATCCCAGCACTTAGGGAGGCTGAGACAGGAGAATCGCGAGTTCAAATCCAGCCTCAGCAACGGCGAGGCGCTAAGCAACTCAGTGAGACCCTGTCTCTACATAAAACACAAAATAGGGCTGGGGATGTGGCTCAGTGGTCGAGTGTCCCCGAGTTCAATCTCTAGTACCAAAAAAAAAAAAAAAAAAAAGATGACTGGAAGCCACACTGAGAACCATCTGTAGCTACTGTGCCCAAGATGTCACCGGGTTCCCAGGGTCTGCTCCCTCAGAAGGACTCCAAAGCCCTGGGTACCTAGCCTTAGACCAGGCCTCTCAGCCTGGCCTGCCACCCTTAATTATCCACCCACAGTTCTCTCATTCCCTCGCTGCAAATTGGGCCAAACAAGGCAAAGTCCTCTTCTCTTTTCAGAACAATGGTTCAAGAATCCCTGCTTGCTCAGTTCTCAGATGGATCTGACCTTACAAAATAAAGTCAGCAGTCCTTCCAGTAATCCACCACCTCTTCCGGAGAGAACCCAGTGACCCTGTCTGGCCCGTAGCAGTGTGTTTGGACTTACAGCCTAATCTCAGTCTGCTTTGCACCATGGACCAGACAGGCTTGGCTAGTTCCCTAGTGGGACTGGAAGTTCCTGCTCTGCTCAAACTGGCCTTTGCATCACCCCTTTATTGGTATGCACCAGTAGGGCTGTGCCATGGCCAGCATCCATTCTGATTGATGGGTCCCAGTGCCAGCTGGTTAAATATTTTAAATATCATTTCTGTCCCCGATGGAGCCCAACCACTCCCATCCTGCTTCTTCCTTCCTCTCAGCAGAGTACTTATAACCTGGCAGGCACCTATCAGGTGCCTGCAGGTCCCACCCAATCCAACATGTACCCAAAGTTTGCTTAGCCTCACACTGTCTCTATTCCTTCCTATCCCTCCAAGTCCTGTCCACCTTTCAGGCGTCACTTTCCAAACCAGCTTCTCCAGGGATCTAGCTGCTGTATCTCCAGTCCACACTGATGCCTCCACCTATAACCTAGCCCACTGAACTGACAATCACTGTCCCACAGAATAGTGCTCATTCTTCCTCTCTCTGCCTTAGTCTTGCTTTCCCAAGTTATCCTTTTGAAAATGTAATTTTGGTTAATTTTCCTGAGTTAGAAGCACATGCGTAGGGTACAAAATTAAATGTTAAAAAAGCACTTACAGCATTGAAGTCCCTATCCAAATCAACCTCCAGTTTCCCAGTTCCTTTCCCTCTCTCCCAAGGTAACTACTATGAACAGTTTCTTTGACTCCACAATAATTTCTGCACATGAACTCACAAAAACACAGGTAAAGACCTAGATTCTAAGCAGCTCTTGCAATCCCTTGATGATAGAACCTTGTCATCCTTCTGTGGGCCCAAGTCTTTGGCTACAGGCACTGACTAAGCGCCAGATTCTAGCTGACTATCCAATGGATGGAGGGAGAAGGCAGATGGTGGGACAACACAGACAGGTGGTGGAAGGAGAGAAGACAAAGATGAGGAAGGGACAAGTCAGAGATTTCAGAGGGACAGATCATTAGAACTCCCATCCTTCCACCCCAACCCTTTTCTCTAGGCATCCAGGAGCTGCCTAGGCCTCTTCACCCGATCTCTCACACACCTTCTTTGGAGAGAAGACGCCCACAGTTCCCCCATCCTCCCGGACGGCCACCCCCATCTCAGCCAGCAACGCTTCTCTGTGGGCAAAGGAGAGGCAAATGTCAGTCTTATTCTCGCTAGCTAGGACCTTCCCTACAGGGCTTGACCTCCTCCCCTTCCTATGGCTGCCGCTGCTGCCAGCCCCAGCCCCTCACACCTCTCCATCCTCAAGGCTTCTGTCTTACGAAGTTTTTCCTCCCATGTCTCATTCAGCTCAGCAATAATCTTCTCTGTCTCCTGAGGACACAAGGGTAGGCAGGGATCAGGACAGTGGGGACAAACACCTACCATGGGGACCACAGTATTCCTGGGATTCCTTCTTCCTCTTCAGGAAGTTAATTTCTAGCAGCTCCCAGACTCCCAACCCTTGCCAGCTCCGGCTTCCCACCTGCAGCCTCTCCATGGCCTCCTCGGGCCCAATCTGGGGCTCAGCATTGGGAGAAAATGAGGGCTCCAGTTCCCCGTTATGTGCAGGAGGAGAGGAGGGTGAAGCTGGGGCGGGGGGAGACGATATGGCTGGCAGAGCACTTCTGGGACTCCCCTCTTCCACTTTTAGGCCTGGAAGGGAGAAAGGTAAAAGAACAAGGCTAAGGCCTATAGCTCTACTTGGGAGGCAGAGACCAGGAGTTTGAGAGGAGCCTGGGCAACATAGTGAAACACTGTCTCAAAAAAAAGATCCAGGCACAGTGGCGCATGCCTGTAATCCTAGCACTTTGGGAGGCTGAGACAGGAGAATCACGAGTTCAAAGCCAGCCTCAGCAAAGGCGAGGCACTGAGCAACTCAGTGAGACCTTGTCTCTAAATAAAACACAAAATAGGGCTGAGGATGTGGCTCAGTGGTCTAGAATCCCTGAATTTAATCTCTGGTACCAAAAAAAAAAAAAAAGAAAGGTGATTATATAAAGATGGAATTGATCAGAGACTATAAAAGGCCATGAGCTTCAGAGAGGACTTCGGGAATTATATGGGAAACTTCCCACCGGGAAGGGAGTTCTCCTAAGCAGTCTGGACAAATAAGCACCTGATCTCTGTTTCTAACCCATGGATGGAGAACTCATTACTGAACGAGGTAGCCATTTCTTTCCATTGTTGATGACTTGCACGGTCAGAAAGTTCTCAGCATGTCATGTGTGCTCACTGTCTCTAGTTCTGCCCTCTGGAATAAGAGAGTATGCTGCTTTTTCTTCTGAGACAAAACTCATCAAATGCTGAAGGCAAACATCATGTCTACCTTATCCTTCTTCTTTTCCAAAGAACACCCTTATTTCCCCAGACTGTGTGGCTCTCAGCACCCTGACTATCCTCAGTGGGATGGACCCTAAGACTGAATGCAGGGTGTCCATACTTGATCCAGTTAACATGGATTAACATCCTGTAACACAGATGCTTTTCCTTTTTCTTTTTCTGATATTGGGATTGAACCCAAGGGCACTCTTCCACAGGGCTATATCCCCAGCACTTTCTGTTTTTTATTTTGAGACAAGGTCTAAGTTGCCCAGGTATCCTCCTGTCTCTGCCTCCCTAATAGCTGGGATTACAGGCCTATACCACCACACCCAACATGGACGCTATTTCTTATCAGTGAGGCTGACCACTGCATTTTAGAATCCATTCTATTATTGACTGTTAAGTTTATAGTAGACTAAAACCATGATATTTAACAAGAACTTCTGTCAAGGCAAGCACCCAGAAGACTCTTCCTAACAATTCACTGTATGAACCATAAAATCAGAACAGGTCATTTATTCCCGAACCTGTCATTAGTTCCAGAAGCCTGCCAAGGTCTCTCCAAATCCTGACTCTCCTCTGGAGAATTAGTCCCCTCCAGCTCTGTAACATTGGAAGAAACATGTGCCTCTCTGTGTTGATTTCACTGAATACACAAAGGGCTTCATGGTAGGCGAGGGAAAGGGTGGGTCAGAAAGCATCCCTGAGCTGCTCCTTGCCTGGAGCCCCTACCTCCCAGAGCAGATGCTGAGAGCCCCTGGGCCATCAGCAGTTCCCGAAGCCGGGCCACCTCCTCTTGCAGCTCTCGGATCAGCCGGGCATTAGGGTCCTCATTAATGACGGCATTGCAGCGGATTTGCTTAGTGCGGTCAGCATACCTGAGGCAAAGAGAGGCGTTCAAGACTGGTGAAGGCAGGTACAGGGGACCCCAGCTGGGCAGCCTGTATCCCGTTCTCCCAGGCCTCAAGATACTGTGGCAAGGCTGAGGGCTCATCCTGCCTCATGGGAAGGGTCCTGAGTGACCAGCCTTGGAGGCCCTGGTGCTTTTGTGTGTGTGTGTGATGCTGGGAATTGAACCCAGGGCCTTGTACACTCTACTAATGGAGCTACATCCCCAGCCCCCTGGTGCTTTTTGTACACTGCCCCATCCCTGCCAGAGCCAGAAGCCCCACCTGAGGGTGCTGAGAGTCTCCTCGTAATTGATGTCAGCAGGACTCAGGGCTGCAATCATTGCTGTGCGTGAGTTCCCACCTATGAATGGAGAGAATAGAAAAGCTTTAACTGAGCCAGGTCCTAAGAAAAATCAGATTGGGTCAGGGATCTTCAGTGCCCAGGCAGGGGTCTGATGGAGTCACTGTCTGAGGTAAAGTGAAAACTAAGAGTTGTGGAGCCAACCATGAAATCTGGTGGTTGTGAAGAGGGATGAGGTCAGGGAAACATCAGATGTCTGTGGGACAGTCATAGGTCCATGGGAGGGAACTGAAGGCAGCAGTGGGTGTGGGGTCAGGGAGGCCCTTGACTTGGCAGGGAGGATGTAGCCTTCAAAGGATATTCCCTAGGTTGGAGGGGAGAAAGTAGGATAATACTGACTACATGTGGGATTCTAGGGATGGCAAGAGAATTTGTTAGCTATATCCAAGGGGCTTGTGGGAACAGTAGCATAGTTAAGAGACAGAGAGAGGAGCCCCTCACCCAAATTCTCCTTGAGCAGCCAGGTGAGCACAGAATCGCGGTAAGGGATAAAATCTGACTTCCGCTTCTTTGATTGCTGGGGGATATGAGGGAGAAGGCAATCAGAGTGGGCCACTCCCTGTGCCCCTCCCTGATTCCCTTCTCTCCCCAACTCCAGGTCTCACCATATCTGCAAGGGCTGAGATCACCTTTCCTAGAGTAGTCAGGGACTTATTTATGTTGGCACCTTCCTAGAAAAAGATTAGGAATGTGGGAATGAGACCTTCCTCTCCCAATAGGATCTAGTTCCCTTTCTCCCATTCCCTGGTGAGAGTCCTAGGTTATGCTCAACAACCTCCCCACATGGCCCCCCAAACTATCCCCTCCATCATTCTGAAGTGCCTTACCTTTAGGCGCATGCCCCGGGCCCCTGAGGAGTCAGCCCGCTCACTCCCAGCAAGGTCCACCAAACTGATCTTACTGACCTGGGGTCAGAGGAAAGAGGCAGGAGGTGACTACGGCGGATAGAGGATGAGAAAGCAAATCAAGGGAGTCTGGGTATTAGTAAAGGCTGGAGAAAGCCGGGAAGGAGGCAAAGGAAAAGGACAGGAGAAAATGGAATACAGGAAAATACAATGAGAAGCCAATTACTCATTCATTCGTTTACTTATGCACTTAACAAGTCTCTACAGACCCACTGTGTACCAGGACAAGGGACACCGTGGGGTCACAGCCTTGCCCTGAGAAGTCTAATAAGGAAAAACAAGCAAACAAGAGGTTGTGATGCACTGATCTGATTCTGGTGGGATGGCAGAGAGGGCTGTGGAAGTCCCAGGGAGGCACAATCCAGCATGCATGAGGAGGGAAAACCTAGGCCTTTTACATTATATCATTGTCACCATTGGTGGAGGGTCCCCACCTTCTCTGAGTCCAGCCCAGTGAGCTGGTCATGGCTGCGCTGTGTGAAGACAATGGTGAAGACAGCGTGGGAACGGCTGCTGGTCTCATTCATGTTGGTGGCAGCCACAGTCCTAGGGGGTAAAAGGAGTAGTCACAGGTCCTGCTCTTCCTCTTTCCAACCCTGGCTCCCTTCCCTTCTACTCTGTCAGACTGCCTCACCGCGCTTTATTCCCACAGTCCATGAGGTCAGCAATATCTGCATAGGAGGTCACAGCCAATTTAGACAGGTCCTGCACGTAGGGGCCCAGGATGGGGTGCTCCCGGACTCTCAGAGAGCCCCTACTCTTGGGATTCAAGAGGTCACGTACTCGCTCGCAATAAATCTCCATATAGCTCACCTGAGTGGGAGACACAAATAAGGAGGAAGCCAGCAGAGACACTAACATAGAACAGGACATAGGTAACTGTACATCATGTATACAAGACAGGGATAAGATCCTGCATATGCTAGCTCACTGAGCCTCCCACCAACCCCAGGAGAGTCCAATCATTAGCATTTCACATACACACACACTCAGGGGCTAAAAGCTGAAATCACTCCTCAAAGACATAGCTAATAACCAGCAGAGCCAGAATTAGACTCCAGGCTGATCCCAGGATGCCCTCAGTATTAAATGCTCTGCTTTTCTGTCTTTCTGCCCAGAGGCAAGCCCCTTTCCTACCTCCCACCAAGACTTGGGCTTACCTCCACAGAATAGGAGAGCTGAGAGCTCTGGTTCTCACTAACACGAGAGAAGAGGTCCTCACAGAGCTGGAGGGTGACACAAAAAAGCACAGAGAAGTTCCTGTTCATGGCACATCTGCAGTGCCCAGCCCCAGACCAGGCCCTGTCCCAGGTGACCCCTTTTAACTCTTCCCATAGCCCTGAAGGCAGGGTCATTCCCATTTTACAGATGGGAAGACAACCTTCGAGAGGTTCACACTTGCCTAGGGTCACAGGCTAGTATTCAACGATCCACTGCACAAACCCAGCAGTCCTGCTCCTGAGTCTGTGTGCAAAGGCACTGTGCTACATGGCCAGGGAGAATTATGGTGAACACTCAGTTACCCACAACTAGACCTTTCTACAGTTAATACTTTGTCTATAGTACAGAAGCCCAAAGGGGAATTGTGTTCACAGATAATTATGAACAAAGTAAAACAAGAATAAGCGGTAAAATCCAAACCCAAGGCTGACACTAGTGCCTTGGCTCTTATCATATGACCTCACTGTCTCTGGTGAGAGAAAAAGACCCCTTCCCCAGAGGCCCCTGGGTGTCCAGGTTGCCCTATTACATTCCCTATCACTAACGGCCTTAGAGAGCCAGATCTCTGCTGCATAATCCTTAGATCCCTGTCCTTCCCCCCAGTAGAGTGGCTGAAGATGCTCCTTCCCTGAATGCCCCGCCAGCTCCCAGGCATACCTGAGGCACAATACCCTGCTGCCCTGGTTCCTGACGCCCCATCATGGTATAGGACTTCCCAGCCCCGGTCTGTCCATAGGCAAAGATGCACACATTGTAGCCTTCAAAGGCATGGAGCAACATCTCTTCCCCAATGTCCCGATACACCTGCTGCTGAGATGCAAACTGGGGGTCCTCAACCTATGTGAAAGGGGGACAGAGAAAGACAGCAGAAGCACTGGGTAACTTTGTCCTTTGTGCCTATGGCCCAAGAGTCTTGCCCTTATCACTAATAATTGCCCAAAGGTCCTATGCATTCCCACCCCATCATCACCCTAATCAATCCTAAAGATCCTATCAAGCCCCTATTGGTCCTAATTATCCCAAGAGATTCTACCTGCCACTCCTGGTTCCAATCACAACCTAAGGGTCCTATCCACCCCCACCCAGGGGTCCTCCACTTCCCAATCCAGTCCCACTCAATCTCCTGGTGGCCCTGTTTCTTAGCAATGGCCCCTCCCAGAACCTAAGGCCCCTGTCAACCTGATGGCTGAGCTCTTCTTTTGGCTTAGCAATCTCACCGAAGTGTGTGACCAGTAGGAATAGTCAAAGGTGAAGCTTTTGGGGGCATCCTTGCTCTGTTTGGGATTGATGATGGCTGAGAGGGCAAGAGAGGGCAAAGGGAAGGAAAGCCAAGGTCAGGTCCTACCAAACTGCCCACTCTCATGCAAATCCCTGGGATCCAGGCATCCCACTCCCCATCTATGCCCTAGCTCATCTCTCCCCTTTAACACTCCCCACCCCCTTCAGTCACCAAAGCTAATTTTGGCTTCATAGGACCCGCCCCCACTGAGCTGCCACCCTGGATTGGGCAATGGAGGGCTCCCAGCCAACATTCCCCCTCCCAGGGACAGGAACATGGAAAGGCCAGTCTGCCCCAACCCCCGCCCTTACAACTCGCACCTGCTGCCCAGCACAGCCCTCCTCCTGGTTTGGCCCAGCAGGACTGGCCTACAGTGGGCCTGGCCTTCCCCACTTGTGCCCAGACAGGCCCCTGGGACTCACTCACAGGTGGTGTTACCCTGCATGCTGACCACACACTTGGCATCCTGGCTGGTCTCACGGGCATTGAAGGGTCGAACCCTCACTGCCACTTTCACCGAGGCACCAGCCATAGCTCCAGACACACTTGCCCTCCTCAGCTGGAGGACAGAGAAAGGGGTGATCACTAGCAGAACTCAGACATTGCCTCCCAGCTTCAAAACCATTTCTCTATTCCCCTTCCCCAGCTCTCCAGCCCCTCAAGGATCCAGTTCCTATTCTCCTGGCCTTCCTCCCAAATGTCACTGTCTTGAGGAGTTCCCAAAGAGTTCCTGCCTCTCTCCCCAGCTTTATCCCAGCTTGCAGAGACTTGGGCCATAACCCCAGAGTTACCTGGCGTCGTGGCCCCAGACCAAGGGGGCTGTATTAGTTCTGGCTGCCACAGGCCCTCGTAGGGGAAGCCCCATCCTATACTTGGGGACTGGCCACACCAGCAGGAGCTGTGAGGAAACCCTGGTTGTGGGGGAAGAGTGGTTAGGAGGCACCTGTGGCTCCAGAGGTCTGTATGGGGTTCTTCATTTAGAGGGCAAAGGGTGTTAGGAAAGGTAAGGAGGCTTCCCCTCTGGAGTAGATGAATGCAATGTGAATCCAAGGGCAGGGACCGTGATATTTTTATTCCTCAGTCACTCACAAGCATACTGAATGCTCAGATAGAGGGGAGGGAGAGGGAGAGGGGGGAAGAGAGAGAGGAGCTGGACAGAGGGCAATTCAGAGAGGGACACATGGGTAGAGACACTGAGGATGGCAGGAAGGGAGAAAAGAGGGACATAAAGTCATAGACACCAAGAAAACCAGAGAAATAAAACAAAAGCCAAGACTGAGGTCATGCTATGGAGGAAAGAATGTGAGGAGGAAAGGAAGAGGTACAGGAAACATCAAACTCAGAGATGGTGAATAGGCAGGGAGGGAGCTCAAGGAACAAACCATAAATTAGAAGCCCAACTACAAGGTATTCCTGCCTCTCTCCCCAGCCTTATCCCAGCTTGCAGAGACTTGGGTTATAACCCCAGGAGAGAGAAGAGAGATGAAAGAAGAGACAATTCCAATCATAAAACCTAACCTATAATTCCCCTACAGGGTCAGCAAGGCAGAAGTAGAAACCAGTTCCCATCTAGAGCCCACCACTTCTAAATATGAGGTAAAGAATACTGCTGAGAGGCAAATCCAAGGGCTGGAGGTACAGCCTGGGACTGGGCTCCACAGGACCTGCCTTATGAGCCCCAAACCCCTTGCCCAGCCCCCAGCACTTCCTCCTCAGGATCCAGGACAATGGGCAGGGGAGGGTGGAGTCATCCTGTATCCATCATACCAACCCCCAAGGCTCCCACCGCTGGAGAACCTAGAATACCTGTGTCTTTGGAGGAGAGGGCACTGGGGACCTCCTTCAAGGAGGAGAGAAGGTAAAGATGCAGGCTGATCCTAACCCAAGCCTGGAGCTAGTGCTATGGCATCCACTGGGGAAGGTGCCAGGCTGGAGCCCAGGAATGTGGGTGATCGGGTGCCCACGCCCTGGGAGGAGAGGCTGAGTAGCCTACGCCCACGGGCAGCAGGGTGAGGATTATGGTAAGGGATCAGGATGCCGGGCCCCAATCTGTGGACCCAAAGGATTTCAAACCTCTGTCATGCCGGGCCTTACCTCGCTAACCTTTCTGGGCCGAGCATGGGAGGGGTGAGGGGTTGGTCTGTCCCAGGACAGGAAGGGAGTAGCCGAAATCACAGTGACTAGCTCAGGAAGAACAGCCCTGACCCCCCAGACCCTGACGAAGGGAGGGAAGGACACTGCGGGAGACACGCAAGGGTTACGCCGCTGCAGCTAAGAGAGCAGGGAATAGGATGGCACAGCTAGGTGACAGCGGGGTAAGGAAATAGGGAGCAGGTACAAGGGTCTGCCGGTGTAGCTTTAAGGGCACAGGGGGTACAGGGAGGAGCCGGCGGTTGGGGTGGAGCCGACTGACCCGAAAGGGGGCTTCAGGCCACCAGCATCTTGCCCACTCCGCAGTTCTCCAACAGAACCCCGCCGGGCCTCTCGGGGCAACCATGCCAGACCCCGTCCTGCTGTCCAGCTAACTTACGGCTAGCCGGGGCCTGGCACCTCTCTGCGCCTCAAAGGGACAAATAGCACATGATCCCTGCTCTCGCGCTCAGCCGGCGTCCGCCGGACGGTGCAAACGGGACCCCGGCTCCCCGCCCCCCCAGCCCAGCACATTCCTCCGCGGGCGTCCCTTCCCTTCCCCCCACCTCCAGCTCTCACCTCGTCGCAGCGGGGCTCCGGGAGCAGTTCAGCGGAGAGCAAAGGGACAAACTTTCCAGGAAGCGTGAGACGGGAGCGGGGAAAATTCGGGGCCGATTCGGGGCTGCCCCCGCCCCTCGCCGGGTCCCCGGGCGGCGGGCGGCGGATTTGCGCCCCGGGGGCGGCAGCAGTAGCGGCGCCAGCGGCCGGCGCCCGCCCGGGCAGCGCGAGCTGGGGCGGGAGCGAGGGGCGGGGGACGAGCGGGGAACGGGCGCGCGCGCGCACGCTGTCCCGAGAAGAGGCCAGGAGCCTCTCGTCTACTCTTGTTAAAGGGGCAATGCTTCCGGACTTTGAGCGCACCAGGCAGGGACCTGAGAACCGAATTAGAGACACAGAAGAGCTAGCCGGACTTCGAAACTTTGGAAATTGCCGGCTCCTCAGGAGCACGGAAATTGTGACCCGACCCCAGAAGGGACCCAGGCCCCGGGCCCGCGCACGTCGCCGCGTCGGAGGCACACTGGGAGGGGCGGGGGCGCGCCTGGGGGTGGAGCCACGCGTCAGGCTCCTCCCATAGGAGGTAACTCAGTCGAGGTCCGCCCTCAAGAGCGCCTCGCGCGCCGGCTCCTCCCTCGGCCTGGATCACCGCGTCTCCCCTACTCCCCGTTCTGCCAGTAGTTCTAGAATTCGCGGCTTCTCTTCCTCAGGTGCTGTGGCCAAGTGCGGACGCTCATGGCGGCGCAACCACCCAGTGTACTCTCCTGGTCCTCAAATTTGGCAGTCCTGGACCCCCCGGATGCCTCCTCAGACCCAAGCAGCCCCTTCAGGCTGTCGTGGGGTCTGGGGCTGCAGCTGCCCTCCCAGACGCGAACAACCTCTCCTGACTCAGCCTGGCCACTTCAGGGCCCAGACTGCCCCTCAGGCATGGGCCCACCACGTCAGGGCCAGAGGGATTGTTTAGGTCCCTAATAATGCCTTCGGGCCTAGCTGCACCCTGCGGTCCAGCCAAGACTAGTCCACCTACCGGGGGTCTCTGTGGCTCTTCAGGCCTGAGTCCTTCCCTCCAGGGAAGTAGTGGCTACTCTACTACCGGTCTGTTAGGCTCCTGACTCCGCAGGTCCTCATCCACCCTCTCAGGCTTGGGTTGCCCTCCAAGTCCTTGCCTACCCCTGAGTCAACTGTTGAGGAATCCTGTCTGCCCTCACTCCCACCCTCACCCTCACCCCTGTTCCTCACCCTGGGGATTGAACCCAAGGGTACTCTTCCACAGAGCTACAGCCCCAGCCCTTTGTGTTTTTATTTTGAGACAGGGTCTGGCTAAATTGCCCAGGCTGCCCTTGAACTTGCCGTCTTCCTGCTTCAGCCCTTCAAATAGCTGGGATTATAGGTGCGTACCACTGCCCTGTCTGTCTTTCTTAAGCTCCATCCTGTCCCTTATAGGCCACCCACGTAAGATTTAAATACCCGTCAGAATGCCCCTCAGCTCCCAGCCGCCACTAGATCTGTACCAGGATATTCCATTTAGATCCCACCTCTTTCAGCCCCCACTCTATCCCTATCAGCCACCTCAGCCCTTAAAATACTCATTTTTTTAAAACCTCAAGTAATTTTTTTTTTTGGTACTGGGGATTTCTCTCAGGGGTACTCAACCACTGAGCCACATCCCCAGCCCTATTTTGTGTTTTATGTAGAGACAGGGTCTCACTGAGTTGCTTAGTGCCTCGTCGTTGCCTAGGCTGGCTTTGAACTTGTGATTCTCCTGTCTCGACCTCCCAAAGTGCTGGGATTACAAGCGTGAGCCACTGCGCCCGGCTTCAAGTAACTTTTCTTGACCCATACCTAGTTACTCTTGGATAAATACTTGTTCAGCTCTAACAGTTTCCAATAGGCTTTTTCTGGTTTCGTGAGCAACCCATATGCACTTTACTTATCTCATCTAGGTTTCTTCCCCACCCCCACCCCCTGTCTCCCAGTTCTGGGGCCAGGGCCTCTTGCATGCTAGGCAAGAGTTTTACCACTAAGCCAGGAGGGATGGCGCAAGCTTGAAATCCCAGTACTTTGCGAGGCTGAGACAGGAGAATCGCGAGTTCAAAGCCAGCCTCAGCAATGGTGAGGTGCTAAGCAAACTCAGTGAGACCCTGTCTCTACATAAAACACAAAATAGGGCTGGGGATGTGGCTCGAGTACCCCTGAGTTCAATCCCCGGTACCAAAAAAAAAGAGTTTTACCACTAAGCTATATTCCCAGTGCTCATGTAGTTCTTTTTAAAATTTTTTTTCATATGCAGATGGACACAATACCTTTGTTTTTTTATTTTTATGTGCTGCTGAGGATCAACCCAAAGCCGGGAGCGGTGGCTCAAGCCTGTAATCCCAGCACTTAGGGAGGCTGAGACAGGAGAATCGCGAGTTCAAAGCCAGCCTCAGCAATGGCGAGGCGCTAAGCAACTCAGTGAGACCCTGTCTCTACATAAAACACAAAATAGGGCTGGAGATGTGGCTCAGTGGTCGAGTACCCCTGAGTTCAGTCCCCAGTACCAAAAAAAAAAAAGAAGTACAAG
>PVHX01007561.1:0-90207 GCA_004024805.1 Geosciurus inauris
GAGAGAGAGAGAGAGAGAGAGAAGGAGGAGGAAAAAAGAGAGAGAGAGAGAGACTATTACTCTAACTTTTTTTTAAATTGAAAATCCCTCTATAATCCCAGTGGCTTGAGAGGCTAAGTCAGGAGGATCGCGAGTTCAAAGCCAGCCTCAGCAATGGTGGGGCGCTGGGCAACTCAGTGAGACCCTGTCTCTACATAAAACACAAAATAGGGCTGGAGATGTGGCTCAGTGGTTAAGTACTCCTGAGTTCAATACCCAGTACCCAAAAAAAGAAAAAAAAAGAAAAAAAAAAGCCAGCCTCAGCAAAAGCAAGGTGCTAAACAACTCAGTGAGACTGTATCTCTAAATAAAATACAAAATAGGTGGGATGTAGCTAAGTAGTCGAGTGCCCCTGGGTTCAATCCCTGGTACTCGCCCCCCCAAAAAAGGAAAATAAGAAAGCAATACCCCTAAAAGAATAATGCATTCCATCAGAAACACCTTTGAGTAAACTGAAATCAGAGAACTTCAAATGTAGAAAGGATCTTTAATCTGATCTAATTTAATACAACTTTTTCATTTCTCCAGTGAGAAAACTAGAGCCGAAGGAAAGGATAGCACCAAATCACTGTGTGAGGCAAGGCACTACCTCACAATTACAATGCACTAGTAGGTCAGATTGCCATGAGAAAATATCACAGACTGTTACTTAAACAATAGAATTTATTTTCTCACAGAACTGAAATTCCAAGGTCAAGGTCCCGCAGGGTTTAATTTCTGATGAAGGCCCATTTCTTGCTTGTAGGTGGCCACATGTGGCTGTGTGGGTAGAAAGGAAGAGCACAAACTCTCTGGTGCTCCTTCTTATAAGGACACTAATCCCATCAAATTAGTGTCCCACCCTCATGATCTCATCTATATCTAACTGTAACTATCTGCCAAAAGTCCAATCACCAAATATCATCACATTGAAGGTTGGAGCTTCAGCACATAAATTATGGGGCACAATTCAGTCTATAATATACAGCTTTAGAATTCATAAGGTTAGAAATGTACTTTAAAGATAACCTAGTCCACAAGAATCAACAAATGGGATGGATTCAAACTAAAAAGCTTCTTCTCAGCAAAAGAAATAATCAATGAAGTGAACAGAGAGCTGACATTCTGAGAACAATCTTTGCCACACACACATCCAATAGAGCACTCATCTCCAGGATATATAAAGAACTCAAAAAACTTAACACCAAAAAAACTAACAATCCAATCAATAAATGGGCCAAAGAGCTGAAAACAAACTTCACAGAAGAAGATATACAATCCATCAACAGACATATGAAAAAATGTTCAACATCTCTAGCAGTCAAGAAATGCAAATCAAAACTACCCTAAGATTTCATCTCACACCAGTCAGAATGGCAATTATCAAGAATACAAACAACAATAAGTTGTGGCAATAATAAGTTGGCGAGGTTGTGGGGAAAAAGGCATGCTCATACATTGCTGGTGGAACTGCAAATTGGTACAACCAATCAGGAAAGCAGTATGGAGATTCCTTAGAAAACTTGGAGCCTGCTATCCCGCTCCTCGGTCTATACCCAGAAGACTTAAAAACAGCAAACTACAGTGCTGCAGCCACTTCAATGTTTATAGCAGCTCAATTCACAATAGCTAAACTGTGGAACCAACCTAGATGCCCTTTGATAGATAAATGGATAAAGAAACTGTGGTATATATATACAATGGAATATTACTCCACAATAAAAGAGAATAAAATTATGGCATTTGCAGGTAAATGGATGGAGTTGGAGAATATCATGCTAAGTGAAGTAAGCCAATCTCAGAAAACCAAATGCCGAATGTACTTGTTGATAAGTGGATGCTGATCCATAATGTGGGGAAGGACATGGGAACAATGGAGGAACTCTGTTCACAGAGGTGTAAGGGGGGAGGGGGCATGGGGACAGTAAAGGTGGTGGAATATGATGGTCATCATAGCCCTAACTTTATGTATGACTGCATATATGTTGTGATTCTATACAACTTACAACTAGAGAATTGATATGTTATCCTCTATCTATGTACAATGAATCCAATTGCACTCTGTTATCATGTAAGCCTAAATAGAACAAATAAATAAATTAAACACGAAAAAAAAATCTCTACTATTAGTTAACTTCTGGTAACTTGCTGGTTAAAAAAATAGTGTTAAACGTATTTTCTTTTTTTTTTTTTTTGATATCTTTATTTTGTTTATTTTTATGTGGTGCTGAGGATCGAGCCCAGTGTCTCACATGTGTGAAGCAAGCACTCTGCCACTGAGCCACAACTCCACTCCTAAACATATTTTCTTTAAATTTCAAGACTAAAACATAAAGAACACTCTTTTATTGAACTATATCTAAAGAGCTGGGTGTGGTGGCACATAAAAAAAAAAAGATAACCTAGTCTAAATTCCCTATTTGCAGGTGGTGGGCAAAGAAAGGTCTAAGGAAATATAGAGATATTAAAAGGACCTATAGAGACTTAGTGGCAGGTTCTACCTGCTAGATAATTCCCTGATAGGCTAAAACAGTCTAGGGACAGCAAGAAGCACATAAGGCTGTAGGGGCACCACTGGAATGGCCTGGTAATGGGGAGAGAATAATAGTAACAAAGCACAGACAACTGAATTCAGCCAATTTCGCAAATTCAAGCTCTGTTAGGGGGCAGTTGATCAGCACGAGTTAGTGCAGTCATCCCTTGGAGTCCACGGGAGATTGGTTCCTTTATATAAAATGGCATAGAATTTGCATATAACCTGTACCCATCCTCTTGTATACTTTAAAGCATCTCTAGATTTTGTATAATACCTAATACAATGTAAATGTTATGTAACTATTTGTTATATTGCATTGCTTGTGGAATAATGTCAAGAAAAGTCATCTGTACCTATTTTCAATTTGAGGCAGACATGGACCCTGTGGATACAGAAAGCCAAATGCTTACAGGAGGGAAGATACTGCAAGCTTTGCCCTTTTTTCTTCTTCTTGTAGCCAACCACCAGGCAGCAATTATTTGTCCGCTTCACCTGGCCCTGAGTATTTGGATATGCAAATCAACTGTGTCCATGCATAATTAAGACAGACACTGTGGAAAGTTTCATTTTCCGAGGGAAAGGCTGTCAGACGGCTGGAAAGAAAGGTCAGTATGGATCACCAACTCATCTTCTTGTCTCAGACTGTGAGTTGAAGATAATGGCATCCAGCTTATCCTGCCCTTTTGTTCTTTTCTGTTGAACACATTAGGAAGCCTCAGGGGGAGCCCTTGTCTCCCTCTGGGGCCTAGAGAGACCCTGGGGCTTTCCACAGAACATGCTGGGACAGAGTATTTTCTGCCTCAAGTAGGAGCAGAGATGGGTAACTACATGCTTAGAGGCAGAAGTTTGCCCTCTTTCTGGAGTCAGCAGGCTCACTTTATGACCCCGGAGGGAGGGGTTATTTCTTTTCGGGGCGGTGGGGAGGGGTATTAGGGATGAACTCAGGGTACTCAACTACTGAGCAACATCCTCAGCCCTATTTTGTGTTTTATTTAGAGACAGGGTCTCACTGAGTTGCTTTAGCACCTCACTGTTGCTGAGGCTGGCTTTGAACTTGCAATCCTCCTGCCTCAGCCTCCTGAACCACTGGGATTACAGGCATGCACCACCGCGCCAAGCAGGGGCAGTTATTTCTGAAAGACAAATACTTGGGGAATATTTGTGGAGAATGTCATTATTCAGTCCTTGCCTTCCAATTCCAAATGCACCTTTTGCATGCTGCTCTGATACTGAAATAGGACTCAAACCTCAGAGGAGGCAAACATGTCCCATCAGGACCTGGTGCCTCTGAGAAGGTGTGAAAAGGTTGACTTCAGGAAGGTGAAGAGACTTTGGAAACTAAAACAAAATGCTCCTGGAACCAACTCCTGCCTCCTGGAGAAGCAGTATTGCTGGGGCAAGAGAGACAGTGATGAAGGAGGAGCAGAAAGTCCTTCAGTCTCCCCATCCAGCAGACACTAGCAAGAAGCCAGAGAATGACAGCAGAGTGTATTGTCACACTCCCAGCCCCTGTGAGGCAGCACCCACATACATAAGAAAGAGGTAATAACAGCTTAGAAACTAGCACAGTCCACCCCTTCTGCTGCTGAGCATCCACATTCACTCTTCCTCATACATTTGAACTTACTTCTCAAAGTTACAGTTATTCCTGAATATTCCATAAATTAAACACCACATTGAAATGTTAATCACCAACATCCATCCTTATGTTAACCAATAAAAGAGAACAAGAAGATGGTCTGTGTTTAACATATGTGTGTGTGAGTGTGCATGTGTGTTCATAATAAACAAGGAATTAAGGGATTTGTGGGATTTGTGATGTCTATAATTACATCTTGTTTCCTTTATCCTCAGCCAGGATCTCACCTAGTTCCTTACCCAGTAGAGTAGTGTGACCTAAAACTTCCTTTTTGAAGGTTCCAAACCATTTGCCCTATCCCACCTTTTTTTTTTTTGCTATCATTTTTCATTAACTTTTCTCTTGGATATACAATTATCCAGAGGTGTGTAGAGAATCCCAACTTCCAGTCCTTGGCTTCAGAGTTCTCCTAGCCTCCTTGCGCAACTCTTTGGAGATTAGTTCAATTATTCCAATCAGTACAATAACCCTCTGATTTCTTTGGGTTAGCAGCATGAGGAGACTAAAGTAAAACGGGTAGACTCAACTTCCAAGTCAAAGAATTTATTGTCGTGACCCCTTGGTGGAAGCAGTTCTCTAATGGGAATAAAGACATCAGAACTCAAAGTACAGGGATATAAAAAAAAAGGGAGTCCACAGAATTACAGTAGTTCTGCCTCCTAGACTCCTTCAAGGAAGCCTTCCTGCCCAGCTGTGAGTATGCAATTGTCAGCTTCTATAGAATCCTATCAGCTGCAAAGAACCATGTTACCAAACTTATATGCTGCATGGGGCTCCAGGTGTCTGGTGAACAAGTGAGGTAGGACCACAAAGATTTGGCCGTCTCTGCCAAATGCAGAGCAATTATGATGAGCCACATTGCTTCAGAGTCCCCTGCCTAGTTAGTCAAGGTTTTCTGAAGCCTACACTAAAGTTGGAATTCTTCCTCTGCCCAATCCTGCCTTTTCCTCCTTCTTTTTACAGTTTTTGACCCTACAATCCAAATTCCATTTAATGTCCTAGGACCAGGATGAGGATGAGGCAAAGAAACAGCCTGCAATACAAAATTTAAGGAGGTGTTCCCTCATAGGTGCTGACCCTGCATGTCAAGTGCCTCCTTAAGTTTTGTGCCCTAACCCTCTCCCTTATCTCACCCTGGTGCTGACCATGTAAGTTGTGACAGTTCATATTAGAAATTGACTCCAGGAGGAGATCATAAGGGTTTTTTGGAGCCAGATCATTCACTAACTGACTGGTCCTAAGAACTCTATCACTGGGAGTAGGTGCAGCAGACAGCCCCTGGAAAAAGCTAGCAGTGACTACAACTAATATATTCCCCGGCTGTCAGTGACAGAGATCAAAACACTGAGCTCTCAACATAGCACTATTTGTTAAGTAAACCAATCAGCCACTTGGTGGAAGGCAAATTAGTTACACTGGGCACCTTTCTTCCTGGAAGGGCTAGGTTTCATCCTCACAGTGATAGATATCTTATTCGGGTATGGGTTTGCTTTTCTTTCTTGCAGACCCACAGACAGATCTATGATCCAAGGACTAAGTGATGTTTTTGTCCACCAGCATGAGATGCCACTTGTCATTGTGTCAGGCCACAGAGCACACTTTAGAATAAAGCATGTGTAGTAACTAGAGGACCCACTGGTCATGTCACATTCTAGAATCTTCTGGCCTTATACAGCATTGTAATGACCTTCTAACAACAAAGCCAAAGCACCAGGTTAGAGGAAATGCTCTGTGAGTATGTGGTGCATCCTATAGAAGGTAATAAAGCCATCAATCAAAGATTTCTTCATGCTTCTTTTTCTAAAAGGAGGAATACATGAACCCAGGAACCCAGGGGTCTTCCCAATGCCTCATTGGAGGACTTTGTGTTTCCCAACCCCACCACTCTGGGCTTTCAGAGTTAGGGATCTTGGTTCCCAAGGGGCAATTTTTTTTTCCAGTGGATGCAACAAAAGTGCCAAAGTGTATGCTATAATTGCTGCTTGAGTGCTTTGTACCCTATGTGTCCAGGAACCAGTAGGCAGGATGTAGAAACACTGTCTAAGCAAAGGCAATTTGCTTGAAACAAACAGGAATCATATTTATAGAATTGCACCAATGCTATGTGAACTTGCCTACTCTCTGAATGCAATCTGAAGGAAAAAGTTCATCATCTAGACATTTCACAGAATGTCATACTGGCCCGCTGTGTTGATGACCTCTTGTTAATCAAAATCCAAAATAGGAAATGGCTAGTAAACAGGAAGCCCTTATGTGATGCATGCACACCAGAGGATAGGAGACAAATCTTACAAAGATTCCAGGCCTGCCACATTACTGAAGCTTAAAAATATAGTCAATTCTGTTGTAAAGATTCTTTTGAAAACAAATTTTTTAAATGTTATTGATCTATCTGGGGACAATCTGACCTTAACAGGAATTTCATCTTTTCTTATGCATGACTTTATCCCACAAGAAACACTGAGCGAACTAGAAGAACATGTAGATATTTCTAGAAATAAACAAACTGCACACATGGACATACCTCAAATGTGTGCCGCTACCTCATTTCAAGTGTTGTAAACCACATTCACCCATTTCTGGTATACAACTTTATCTTAGTCCCTTTTCTATTACTATAACAGAGTACCTGAGACTGGATAATTTACAAAGGAAAAAAAGTTGATTTGGGCTGAGGGTTCTGGAGGATGAGAAGTCCTAGGTTGGGTGGGGTTATGCTGTGTCATAAAAATGAGGAAGCCAAAAGGGGATAAAGTGCATATAAATATGATGAAAGATCCTGAACTCCTGAGGGAGCTAACCTATGCCTGTAAGAAAGGCATTCATCCATTTGTGAGAGCACAATATTCATGACCCAAACACATCCTACTAGACCCTAACTCCCAATAATGTTGCATTGAGGAATTAAGATTCCAATACATGAATTTTTGAGGACCACTCTCAAACCATAGTAAACTTCATGTCCAATTTCAGATAATCCTCCTGTCACTTCATAATAAACTCACAGGCTATAATTTTTTGAAGTTTGCATCCATAAGTAAATTTCTTATCTTTTCCAAAGTAAAGCTTCATATTAATTGTATTAAGTCACCTACTTCTGCACACCAACACTTATTACTCAGCTCCCTATGGCTTTTCTGGGAATTCCCTATTACTAAGAGAATAAGAAAAACTCAGGCCTGTTCAAGATTGGGACAACTCCTACATTGGTGTAGGCTGAAAATATATTACTTCTGTAATGTATTAGTTGACTCATACCAATGCCCACACAAATGCATTCACCATAGAAAATGCTCTCAGCAGCCAGTTGGATAGGACAACTGAACCCATGAGAGCAGCCAGCTTCTGTCCTCACCCACCCTAGCACTTGCCCAATGGAGTCTTAAATCAAGTACCTAAGTGTTGGAATGGAGGCCATGCCTCACAGCCTGGGTCTCTCTCTGCAAAACTGACCTAGCTACTCTTGCTGCTAAATGTCTAGTCTACAAAAGCGAAGATGGAGTGTAAGCATTCTGCATGGCCTCATCCCTTGAAAAGACTAACCAACATCTTCATGGTCACCTAATTATAAACAGTCCCCTTCCACTCTTGATGGAAAAGTCATTTGTTCTAATCACAACTGATATCTATCTATTCCAGTTATGCATTTGCCTTTCTTTCTCACAATGTCTCAGCAGCACCACCATCCAAGTGATCCAGAGTCCTACATAATGTTATCTTGAAACCAGGTGCCCATTTTCTGTCAATGGAGAAAGGCACTGGCTATGTCACATGACCTTGAACTCCAGTGATGCTACCAATATCACGCTATCCAAACTTGCTAGCTTGATAGAATTTTGGAATGGCTCTTACAGGAGCTAAGTCTCAGCTCTAGGATAACACCTTACAGAGTTGAGGAGCACTGTCCTGATGGAGGAGGTATATATTTTGAACCAAAGCCTATTACATGACACTACTTGCCTGATAGGCAGAATACTTAGATCCAAGAGTAAAATGATAAGGGTTGGCCTCTGTCCACCATCACTTGGAGAACTTGTACAATATGTTTGTTCTCTAGATATTTTTAACTCCTTATGCCAGTAAATAAGTACATTTTTTTAAAAAATGAGTTACTATTCTGGCAGGAGTGATTGACTATATTTATTTTAAGGGTATGGTTTGGTGAACTATTAGATGCATGGATGAATACATCTGGAATTAGAGAGATTTACTGGGACATCTCTTGGTACTTCCATGCCCAGTGACAACAATTGTAGCAACTCCAGCCTGAGAAAAGCATGGTAACCAAGATATCCAGTACTGCAGGATTGAGACTGGTTACCCCACTGGCCAAGCAATCCAGACTAGCAGAAGAGCTAGGCAAGGGGAAATAAAATTTAGAATGGCCATTGAAAACTTCTCTGTCCACACACGGAGTGGGAAGAAATACATGGGAATGAGCAAATCCCAAAGCAATCCTCAACCAAGGACTAATAAGTGTTGATGCATGGATATATTAGCTTGCTTGCATTTTGGATAGAATAACTCTGGAAGTGTATATTCAATACTGGCTCCTAGAATTTCTCAGTAGAATTATGGTCTATTTCCCCACAAAAGTAACTTATTTGTTATTGGCTTTCTTTCCTGTTTCACATCCCTCCTCCCAGCCAATGTGTTCTATATTACCTCCCAAATAAAGTCTTAGCATCTGAAGCTTTGTTGCAGGGGTTATTTCTGGGGAATCAAAACAGACAACACCATAATTGATTGGTTATAAGACAGATTATCAAATCACATTTTACGATTTCTGAAATCTTGATGAGTTTACAGCTGATGATATTTCATCATTTAATGGACAGCATTTTTCTTACCTAAAGGTAAAAATAAATGGTCCATCTCTTAATCCATGACATCTTAGAGTCAATGAATTACATATACTACTATATATTCTAAAACTTCTAATATTATTTAGACAGTTTAGATAAAGGGAACAAATGTTTATTTATCCTACCAAATGTCAAGCATGGGAAAGGAGTTTTCATACTTCATTTAGTCTTCAAAATGACCTTGCTGGAAGAGAAATATTGCTATATTATAGACTAAAATACTGAGGAGAAAAGAATTAAGCTACGTTCCCCAAAGATTTGATGATAGCAAAGTTCTTCCACTGGACTATACAACCTTAAACTATTTAGCAAAACAATTTTCATACACAGTTCATAAATATAAGAAATTAGAGAATTTTCTTGGTTTTCTTCTTCTCTCAGCTCAGTAGAATTAAGCATATTAATAACAAATGAGCAAAAAGTTAAAATATGATCATATCAATTATTAAAAGGATGTGGGGAGTCAGCACTGCTAGCAAAAGCATAAGTTGTTACAGCCCCTTTGGAAAACACTTGACAGCAGTTAGTAAAAACAAATTTTTAAACATGTATACTCTAGGACCCAGGGATACCACTTTCAGGGATATGCCTCAGGCGAACATTATCAAGGGTATACAAAAAGGATGTTCACTGCAGCATTGTCTATAAAAGTAAAAATTTGAAAACCTTCCAATTTCCATTGATAGAGGAATGGGTTTTTAAAATCTGGCATGTTTTTATAAAAGGACAGTGTATCAAACATAAATCCACAGATCAGTCTTGACAGGTTCCCAAAACATAACAAGTGAAAAAAAGTTACAGCATGATATGGAAAGCAAAGAAGTACCTACATAAAACCTTTTAATATAAAAAGATGCTTTATGTTACTTATGACTACATATTTGTATATAAACATATTTTAGGAAATGGACTTCTGGAATCTAAACCAGTCTCAGGACAGTGGCAGAGGAGAGAATGGAATAAGCGGGGAGTCACAGGAGTTATTAGTGACCTTTTGTGGTTTCTCTTTCTTTCCCAGTAAGAATCTATTGGAGATTATTCAGGTAAACATCCACACGCACACAAGAAAAAAGCCTGAAAGTAAATATGGAAAAAATATTAACAATCCATAGTTCTCTATGGAAGGAATAGGAGTATGTGTTAATTTTTATACTCCTCAGTTTTCCTAAGTTTATTAAAATAATAAAAATAATAAAGTCTGCTAATGCTTTCCTAACCAAAAATTTTCAACTTCCATTCTTCCAATTTCCATTCCTTCAGTCATGGGTATCTTGGAAGCAGCAGTGAATTGCTACTTTATGTGTGAAATGCAATAAACACTTAGGTTGTTTAAATCAATATTTTTTAAATCACCTAGCATAGGTAGCAGTACAATATGCTGCTACTAATGTCTCTGTGTAATATAAAATTCATTTGGTACACACACCCTCTCTCCATACCCTCTAGCCATAGACTACAACCCACTAAAATGTATTAATATCCACCAGAGGTGTTCCCACTGGGAACTTTAATTAACTAGCCTTTTGTGTCAAGAGAACAGGTTGAACTAAAATTCAAAGTTAATATTATTTCTAATAACCACTTATTATGACAAATTATATGAAAATCAGCCAAATCTTTTATTGTTGGTTTACTTAACGAATACATTTTGAACACCTACTCCTGCACTCTCCTAGGCTCTTAGATACAGTGGTGACAAACATGGATCTAGCCCCCCAAGCTGATGCTCTACAGACTGAGGACAGTAGAACATTAACAAAGAAGCAAACACACA
This sequence comes from Geosciurus inauris, assembly GCA_004024805.1. Taxonomy (NCBI): domain Eukaryota; kingdom Metazoa; phylum Chordata; class Mammalia; order Rodentia; family Sciuridae; genus Geosciurus; species Geosciurus inauris. Next base: position 10,833 of record PVHX01007561.1, read on the forward strand.
CATGAGATCAAGTTGTGATGAGTGCTATGAAGTAACAGAAGAGAGTGGGAAAGAAGCTGGGCTGTGTGGGCAAGGTAGACTATTGTCCTCAAGACCCATCCTCCCATTTTCTTTTCAGTATAGAACCTCTGAGTTTGATTAAACTCAAGGCCATCCAGTAAAAGATGACATTTCCCAGTCTCTCTTTCAGATAGGGGTGTATATGTACCATGTTTGGGCTAATGGAGTGCAAGTGACAGTGATTTCTATTGTCACCTTCTTGAGATAAAACTACTTACCTTGGATTTCTCTTTCCTGTTGACTGAGAAGTGGCAACAATTAGAGCATTCTTGGGAGACACCTGGAAGGGTATCAGAGATACCCCATGGGTCCTGAATTGTTAAATGAAGAAGGACATAAATTTGTATTGTGTCTAAGACACAACATTTGCAACCCTCTGATGCAGTAGGCTGTTCTGTCCCTTAACGAGAACAGCAGATATGTGTATTTTGGAATGAGTCATCAGAGAAGGCCTCTCTGGGAAGGTAAGCATTGAAGCAGAGAGTTAATTAAAATGAAGGAATGAGTCATGCAAAGATCTAGGAGGAAAACATCTTCGGCAGAAAGGATGGAAGTACAGGTTCTGAGGCCAGGATGAGCTCAGTGGATGTGAGGAGCATTGAAAAGGCCACCATGACTGGTGGGAAGAAATAAGTTAGAAAATTAAGTGGAGCCAGGCGGGGTGGCGCACGCCTGTAATCCCAGCACTTAGGGAGGCTGAGATAGGAGAACCACGAGTTCAAAGCCAGCCTCAGCAATGGCGAGGCGCTAAGCAACTCAGTGAGACCCTGCCTCTACATAAAACACAAAATAGGGCTGGGGATGTAGCTCAGTGGTCAAGTGTCCCTGAGTTCAATCCCCAGTACCAAAAAAAAAGACAAAAAAAAAGAAAAGAAAAGAAAATTAAGTGGGAGAAGTAAGAGTCAGCCAAGCAGGGTTCAGTTTTAGTGAGGATTCAGAGTTTGCTCTATGGAAAGAAAGTAGAGTTTTGAACAGGGAAATGATGATATTTGGTATAACTTTTATAAGCTTTTCGGGCTACTATGTGGAGGATAAATGATTGGGTAGCAAGAACGGAAGGAGAGAACCAGCTGGGAGCTACCATAAATAGGGGAAAGACTACAGTGTCTTTGAGCAGAGGGACAGATGTAGATGTGATGCAGGAAGGTTCAGGAAGAATTGAAGACCAAATCACAAGAACTGATTAACCGTGGGTCCATGGCATTTGCCGTAATAAGCTTGGTGATTGCTGAGATGGGGAAGGATTAGATTGGGAGATAGGGTATTACAGTTCACAGGTTTTTTGGTTTTTGGTTTTTTTTTTAATTTGTTAGGTGTGGGCTAACAGACAATGAAATGGAGATGTTAAGTAGGCAGCAGGGTAACACAGGTCTCAAGCTCTAAAGAAGATCAAAGCTGAGAATATAAATTTAGAGATCACTAGTTTATCATGTGATCAAAGAAGACCATCAAAGAAGAAAGAGTAGATAGATAGCAAAAATGTCCCTACGGCTACTTGCATTTGAATCTTTGACTTTGGGTCTGCTTCTAAGGAATCCAACGAAGATATGTGGACTTAGGGGCAGAAGACAATGTGTCAAACAAGTGAAATCTTTCAGATTTTTGCCACTAATGAATGGCATTCTCCCCAGGCTGGGTGCCACTTTTCACTAATATTCTGGTTAGGAAGGGAGATTCCAGAAGTTTCTTCTTGGACTTTCCTACCATAATTACCCTCACTCTATAGATCAGAGTGTGTAAGTGGGAATTCTGCCAGTTCTTGACTATGTCTATTCCATCATTCGCAGCATGGACCAGGGTTGGTCCAAACTCCTCCTAGCTATTGGAAGCCTCCACTGTGACATGCATAAACCTGCAAAAGCCAACCTGCTCGAAGCCATCCTGGGCATCTGCAAGAGCTGTCTCATGAAGCTGAGTGGTTTGTATCCCTGAAGGTACTCCTAGTTAAAGGGGCCAGTGAGGCCTGACACCCCAACTCCTGTTCTACCTGTTGAGCTACAATAGAAACCACTGGATTATCCTTCAAAATGCTGTTATGGGAGAAAAAAAGAAAAAAGAAATGGATCAACTAAAAATTGAAAATCTTCAAAACTCTTAAAATCCAGTATGAACTGCTACATACTTTGAAACTTTTGAAAAGAAGCATATACATTTGTTTGTTGCTCATTTCATAGATGGGTCTTTTGCAAACTACCTTCTACAAAATGAGTTTAAACTGGATGGTTTATATCAGTTATATCTATCATTTTCTCCTGGTGCAGTATTGGTGTGGTAGAAAGGACCCAGGCAGTAGAAACAGGTTGACCTCAGTTCTAGTCCACTCTGTCATCCGTCAGCTGAGTGACCATGTCCCTCCCCCAGCATGTAATTCATCATCAATAAAATAAGGGTAAGATAGTTCTGTTGTAAGAATCCACACTAATATGTATGGAAGGCTTATTCGATGCCTAGTGCACAAAGGATACATAATATAGAGCTGAAAGATCATAAGAACAGAAATGAGCCAGCAGTACTTTAACCCTGTTCAAAAAAGGATTCATAGACCTTTATTTCATCTAATCCCATATTAGCCCTCTTAGTGAGAAGAGTATTATGCTCTTTTTATGCAGATGAGCAGACTAGGGTGCAGAGTTATTTTTAAAAGGTAGTATGTAGTAAGTATATGACAGTCAACTCTCCAGAGTTTATGCTCAGGAGAGATAATTCCTATTGCCCGAAGTACTACATCTCCCCAGATCCTCCCCAACACTCACACTGGACTCCTACTGGCCCCAAATTAGCAAACGTAGGGGTTTTTAATATATCCCTGGTCCTACACAAATTATTGCATAAGAATCATACCCTTTCCTGGCTTTCCATGAAGTTGTCCTTCCTCTGTGTATGTTCTGACAATAAAGAGCATTTTCTTCATCTAAAAAAAATGGCAATGAAAATAGCACCATATAGTGTTGCTGTAAAAATAGAACCATACAGTGTTGTTGGGAACATTACCTGAGATTCAGACACACATTTTTTAGCACAGTGCCTGAGGCATGACACTCAATAATGTTGTTGTTGTTATTGTTAGCAACTACTACCTGTTAAAAACACTGTTCATTTTTGAATCTCAGCTCAAATATTTCCACTTTTTCCAAGCCTTTTATGATCCTATACTACACCCAGCTTCAAGTTAAAATTAGTCTTCCCATTTATCTTTCAATGTTCATTTGGGTTCATTCCATCTTATCTATTGTGAATAACACCAAAACGAAAATGGGCATGCAGATATATCTTTGAGATCCTGATATCAATTCTGCTGATTATATACCCAGAGGGAATTGCTGGATCAAATAGTAGTCATGTTTTTAATTTTTTGAGGAACTTCCATACTGTTCCATAACAGCCATACCATTTTACATTCTTACCAGTAATATATAAAAGTCTCAACTTCTCCATAACCTAATACATATTATCTTTTTTAATAAAAGATACCATATCAGGCCTGAAGTGATATCTCATTAAAGCTTTGGTTTGCCTTCCCCTGATGATTAACAGTGCTGGACATCTTTTCACACAGCCCATAGCTATACAGATGCACTGGAATATTATTCAACTTTGAACAAGAAAGAAATTGTCCCATTTACAACAACATAGATGGACCTTGGTGAAATTTTAGTCACAGAAAATTGAAAACTACATCATGAGGTATCTAATATAGTCAATCATTATAGAAGGTATGAGGTATCTAATATAGTCAATCAATAGAATTGTGGCCACCCAGGGATGGAGGAGGCCACATGGAGAATTGTGTTTAATGGGTACAAAGTTATAGTTGTACAAGATGAGTTATTTCTAGAGACCTGCTGCACAACATAGCCTATAGTTAACAGTAAGTATTGTGCCTTACAAATTCATTTAGAAGGCTAAAATATGTTGAGTGTTTTAATAATAAAAACAAGCAGACAACAAAATTACACAAAGAAATTCTTGTAGGTGACATTGGTTGATCTGACCTTGATGGCGGGAATGATAACACAAGTGCATATATATATATACAGGCTCATCAAATTGTATAGATTCCTGTGTGCAGTTTTGTAGACCTATTGTAGTTCAATAAAGCTGAAAAGAACCAAATCTCCTTTCCTCTTCTTTCATATCAGTTGGTTGATGCACTTGCATACTATCTTATTCTAGAGTTACTCTTGCATGTGTATTTCTCCCACTAGACTCCTGCTAAGCAGGTTTTATGATACTTAGCACAATATTGGTTAAACATGTTGAAATCACATTTTTTTCCTTTGCCTTCCATAATCCCCCACCTGCCAAGACCTCAAAAAAGAGATATTTCATTCAAGGCCAAGACTTCCTCTTAGCAACAGGAAGATTTTATTAAATATGTGGTAATACTAATAACTCTTATCCAATAGAACTTTACAATGTATAAGGTATTTTCATTTATATTATCCATGTTATCATTCATTTTTCAGGCCAGGTACTGTTTCAATGTAGCTGAAATGCAAAGGAGGAGAAAGGGCACCTTCCCTGCTTTTGAGAGTTATGCTGAGATGTCAATCAGACCCTTCTGCTGCTCAGTTTCAAACCAGCTGGAAAAAAAGACAAGGAAGCCAGATGGAGATCATGGTACCAACACTTATCACTTGGACAGCTGCTTGGTAAACAGTGCATGGATCTGATATTGGAATGAAGCTTTCTCCTATGTCACCTCCTACCCCTTCTACCAAGGATAGTCCTTGCTATCAGGCTTAGAAAGAGACTGTGGAACACTTGCTCAACCAACTGCATGGAAAAGGCACCTGCCTCACACCCAAGAGCATGGTTTATAGCATATTAACTCTACCCAATCAAGATGCTTGTCCATATCATCAAACAAGAAAAGAAAGAAGCAAGTGAGGCAGGGAGTTTCATTCCTAAAGGTGGAGTAAGAGGTATAGGGGTAGGTTATAAATGTTACGCAGATATGCCTTCCTCCGAAGAAATGGAAGGGAAGTCCCTTAGTAAAACATGAACGCTAAGAAACAGATCTTTCCAAAACATGCCCGCAAGGGCCTCTCAGTTTACTGGGAAATACATAGCCTTTGTTCATTGGGAAAATGTGTAAATAGTTGCATGAATTCTATACTTAATGAGAAATGGCTAGTTGGAGAAAAGGAACCAATTTGCTTTGGAGATGATCGGGAAAATGTATTTGAGCCTATTCAATGGTCATTTATTCTTGTCTTTACCGAGAACTTAAGAGGTGCAGACACTTGGAATCACTGAATCCTCACATGACTTTATGAGATTGGCAGGATCATTTTTGCTATTAAACAGGTGAAATAACAAGCAAAGAGAGTAAGTGACTTACCTAAGTCACAGTGTATCTCAGGAAACTAGTCTCCATTTCAGATTTTACCATTTACTTGTTCTATGACTCCAAGTAGGTTTGAGCCTCAGTTTTCTCTTTGGTAAAATGGGAAATATGATGACAGAACTGCATGGCTCCTGGGTAATCCGTACCCTCCCTACTTAGAAGGTTGTCATGGAGATTAAAAGGGATAATGCACACAAAAGTGTTTTTGAAAATTAAAAGCCTGGATCAATGTGAGGGATTATTGAGGTCATTACTGCACAGCCCAGTGCAAATTGGTGGCAAACACTGCTAGCTCCTGCCCCTTATCCATCCTTCTGTCTTTATTATATTAACAGATCACTGATTCTGTTTCAGGAGACCATGTAGCTATTTAAAAACACAGATTTTCCTCTACTCACAATGAGGTTATGTATCGTCAAGCCCATTATAAGTTCACAATATAATAAATTGAAAATGCTTTTAATAAACCTAACCCACCAAACATTTTTACCTTAGCAACAAAGCACATTGTAGAGCACCCGTTGTTTACCCTGGTGACGGCCTGCTACTGGGAGCTGTGGCTTGCTGTCACTGCTCATGATATGGCATGAGCAAGTATCATACCACATATCACTAGCCTGGAAAAAGATCTAGTTCAGAATTTGAAATACTAAACACATATTGCTTTTGCACCATCAGAAGATCAAAACAATTATAAGTTGAACCACAGTAAATCAAGAACACCTTCACTCACATCCCAGATTTCCTTATAGCCAAAGGCAGCCATGTGACCATTTTCAGCCAATCAGATATAAACCAGTCTACTGAGTAGAGTTTGCAGAAAGCAGTTGTTACCCTGATAGAGACAGACTCCATTGTCCTGTGGATGTTATCCTTCACCTTTCTTCCTACCCTGAGTGCAGAAGACTTGATACACAAAGATAAGACAACCATCTTGTAACCATAATGACAAAAGCCTTACATTTAGAATGTCAAAGTTGGAGGCTAGAAAGAGCCAAGTTTCTTGACTATTAGAGCAGCTGTACAAGCTCAATCAAGTTCAACTACCTGAATTTCTTCACTAAAATAAATAATAAACAAACAAACAACATTGATTTAGTTAAGCCACTGTGTTCAGATTTCCATCACAATAAGCCAATGACAATTTTAGTTGATGGGTATTAATTGTAGCAACAAAAGTATGTCCTGATGCTTTCTAAAGGCTCTTGATTACAGTTTTATACTCTCAGATTCATTAAAGAGTGTGATATTGTTTGGCACAGTAGGAAGAGACAGTTAATCCTTTTGAAGTAACCTATAGATCTAGAGGAGCTCAAGTGTGCATTTTATAACTGCTCTTTATTTGCTGTGTAATGTCAGACAGAATCTTACCTATAAAGAGCAATAGTCCTGTCATAATGAGTTCTAAATTAAAAGGGTATGGTGCATATTAAGCATTTAGCAAATGTTGATGGTACTTTTGGAGGGGCCAGAGGATATCCTTTTTATTTATTTATTTATCTGTTCTAATTAGGTATATATGACAGCAGAATGCATTTCGATTCATTGTACACAAATAGAGCTTTATACAAAAATAGACACAAATAGACACTTTTCATTTGTCTGTTTGTACACGATGTAGAGTCATACCATAGGTGCAGACATACATGTACTTAGGGTAATGATGTCCTATCTTAATAGCAACCCAAAGTTCTGATTTGGACTGAAAGGCCATCACTCTTTGAAGAAACCAGGTATTTTCTGATGATTTGGTTCAAGCCTGTTTTGATGCAGTACTATAGAACAGTCAGAATTGCCTATGAACCCACCAGGCCAGCACTTTAGCATCAACTGCTTGAGGGGAAGCATGGCATAGGAGCCAGAGGACCTTTGGAGTCAGAGGTCTGACTTTGCACCCCGGCTGTACTGCTCTATGCTTGCACTTACGTGACCTGGGGTAGAAAACTTCATCACTCTGAGGCTCAAATGCCTCTTCATCTGGCACACTTCCCTCACAGAGGTTGTCAGGAAGCTCAAATGAGACAACAGATGTGAGCACGCTCAATCCACACAGATTCATTATTACCTCTGGTCTTCTGCAGCATGTCCAGTAAAACACCAAACCCAGTGCTAGTAAGCCAGGGAGGAAAGGGCAGGAAAAGGAAAAGAGTTGGTAACAGCTATAAAATGAATTCCAAAGATACAAAATTGCTATTTGCAAAGAACCAAGGAGGAGGTTGCTTAGGTCAATGCCAGCCTTGAAGCAGACCTGCTCTCTGAGCTTATAAAGTGGTAACTGCCTGCTGGGCAGTAGTACTTGGGAGGATGGAGGGGCAAATGCGAGGGGAGAGTTCAAAGTCCTATGTAGCTCCCTGGTTCTTTTCCATGGTAGTCATTTCCCTAAGGGTTCCAGCAGGGCTGAAAATATCTTTTGCCTCCAACACAGCTCAATACATTTTGGGCTGAGGGGCTAGGGGAAGAGAAAGCAGAGCTGAGAGCTATCCATTGGTAATAAAAAGCTTCCAGAATGCACACAGCCTCTCTGGAGGCTGATGTGGAAAGAATCTGCATAAGCAGGGGACACACACACACACACACACAAACACGCATACACGTACATACATCACCACCACCACCACCATACCCTCGCCTCCCAGCCAGCAGCTGCCCTCCTCTGTGAAACCTCAAGCTGCTCTTCCACTGGCCAAGACCTCTGGAGAGATTTATTACCAGGATCGAGTCCATCCTGTTCTTGGGGCCCTACATTGGTTTCACGTGGATTTAAATAGAAGCTCTAGAAGAGAGGGGGAGGGGAGCAAAGAAGCTGAGACCTGCTCAATTCAGCAATTGCTGCTACTATGTCTGTGCAGCTGGATGTAACCAACACTGGCAGGAGGGGAACCGTGGGAAAGGCCCAGTTTGGGAGACATGGGATCTTGGGATCAAGTCTTCATAGCATCATCTCTGAGGATGAACAAGTTGTGTTGATCCTCAGTGATCCTCAGGGCCCTTGCGCTTTTTGTAAAATAATATGAAAGGGCAATCATAACAGCTTAAATCTGCAACAGCTATAGCCAACACTGAGTAGTTAAAATATTCCTAGCTCTGTTCAAAGCCTTTTGTATGTAGTGTTTCATCACATCCTTCCAACAACTGTATGAGTTAGGCATTCTATTGGTCCTGTTTTGTAGATGAAGAAACTGAGGCATAGAGAGGTGAAGTAAGCCACTCAGGGTCACACAGATAGTGAGAATCATGCCCAATAAATTGAGTGTCTGACCTGCAGTGGGATTCACTCAGAGGTGGCTCCCTCCAGAGGTGTATCTAAGTTAACACAGCAGCTCTTACTTCCCTTTCCACATTTTCCCATATGCCCTAAGGACACATCTGTGGCCTCACTATAACTCTGAGATGGAGGCAACATCTGTCCTATTACGCAAACAAATGTGTCAGTCAGGGAAATGAAATTCACTCTAGTATTTCCAAGAGAGGAAATCTAATTCAAAGACTTCATTATTCAAGTGATGGAAGAGCCAAAGCAGTAGCCAAAGGTAGTAGCCACAGGAAATTGCTACCATTTCCAGGCCTTCTGGTTAGAGCGAGAGCTACAAAGGGAATGTCCAGCCAGCCAGAAGCTGGGCCTCTGAGGAAGAGGCCATTCAGAGCTGGCCATGGAGGAGATGCTGTGGGACTGGAAATGGCAGTCAGCCTGGCTTCCACCTTCTCCTCCTCCAGCTTTCTCCAAGTGCCACGCATTGACTAGGCTTATGTGGAAGCCACTTGGGAGCTTAGGGAATGTAGTTTCCTGAAATATGGAGCAGAACAGAGGAAAGGTAAGAACTGACAGACTAATTATGGCCACAAGGAGGAAAACATGGACTTATTTAAGGCTACAGAGCTGAGGAAGTAGAGCTAAGGCTTAAACTCATGTCTCCTCCAGGCCACCTCCCAATCCTGTGTCTTACCCAATAACTGATTCTCTCTGCTCTTTATTCCACTTATTATAGCATGTTTTCTAGAGCTTTTCCAACTTTGTCAAGCTTCAAATGCTACCCTAACCTTTTTTGCATATAACCTAGTTCCTGGCATCTTCAAAGGACCCAAGACCCTGTGACTGAAACTCCTTTCTATCCTGACTCTTTTCCTACCTCACCCCTAAAGCCTTCTCTCAGTCTGAGTAGGAATACCCCCCATCAGTCATGGCTTAATTGGAAAACTAGAAACTATGTGTATTCTGGCTTGAAGGATTTGTAGGAATAACTCATTCTATAATTGTGGTAGAACTGAGGAAAGAACCCAGAAATATCAAGTAAAGTTGGAATATCAAGTAAAAATCGCCAACCAGGCCTTCTAAAATACTAAGATGGATAGGCAAATTGGAGCTCACAAAGGAATGTTCCAACAGCAGGCACAAACTACTGTTGGAATGGGTCTGCAAAAGAAAGTTGATGGAGCCGGGCACAGTGATGCACGCCTGTAATCCCAGCACTTTGGGAGGCTGAGACAGGAGAACCACGAGTTCAAAGCCAGCCTCAGCAATGGCGAGGTGCTAAGCATCTCAGTGAGACCCTGTCTCTACATAAAACACAAAATAGGGCTGGGGATGTGGCTCAGTGGTCAAGTACCCCTGAGTTCAATCCCTGGTATAAAAGAGAGAGAGAGAGAGAGAGAGAGAGAGAGAGAGTGTGTGTGTGTGTTGATGGAAAATTCTTGGGAAGACTGATGTTCACAGGTGTGATTATACCCTAGGGTTGAGGCAGGCAGGAAAGAGCTAAGCACAGAGTTGAGAGCCATAAATATAAGCTGGAATTTTCTGGAATTTCTGCATCTAACTCTCACTTCCAATGACTAAAAACAAGCTGGAGTCTGCCTGCACCTCTGCATGTGTATCTCACCATGTTTAAGCACAATGATCTTCAGAGGCTGGGTGATGGCATCTGCTTTTCTTCAGTCTTCCAGATCTCATGCACTGTCTCCTTGGGTTCACTCTAACCCCTAACTATAAGTGAAACATTGTTCCATCTCAGCCAGTTCATATTCCCCCACCTATGCTGATTCTATACTTTGGAAACCATCCTTTTCCATCATCTCATGGGTCTTACACTCTTGATCATCATCTGCTCTCTATCAGTTCTGTCTTCTCTGTACAAGAATATGCCTCAAGTCTTTCCCATACTATAAAAAGAAAACTTCCCCTACAAGTGCTACTCCGGAAAGAAAGCTACCATTTGCTCTCTTGGAAGAGGAGGAAGGGAAAATGGAGTATAACTGGATGCTCCCCAAACCTGACCACCTGCTTACTTTTTAACCCCATATCATTGGGCTTCCTGTCCACCTCTCCATTGAAAGAACCTGCTCAGTGGCTAAGGATGCTCTCTGCTCTTAGCTAACACACAAGTCTCTTCACTGGGGCTCACCTTTAGCTAACATTTGTGTTAGCCAGCTTTCCATCACTGTGACAAAATACCTGAGATAATCAACTTATAAATTGAAAAGTTTATTTGGAGTCACAATTTCAGAGGCTTAAGTCCATGGTCAGTTGGCTTCTTTGCTCTTGGGCCTGTCGTGAGGCAGTACATGATGGCGGTAGTGGGTAGCAGAGGAAAATGCTCACCTTGTGACATGCAGGGGGCAAAAGAGAGAGACAGGAAGGGGCTGGGGTCTCAATATCTCCTTCACAGACATATCTCAAAGACTTGACTTCCTTCCACTAGCCCACCTCCTAAAGGTTTTATCGCCTCCCAATAGCACCTTTGGTTAGGGACCAAGGCTTCAACATGGGCCTCTGGGGGACACCATTATTAGTGATTCCACCATCTTGAAATTTACTACTTCCTTGGTATCTATGATTCTATTCTCTCCTGGCTTTCTTCATCCTCTCATGCTAAATAATTTCCATGAGCCTCTCTTTCTTTGCTCATCCCCAAAGGGCTTGGATTGCTCAAGTTTCCAGCAATGGCCATTTCATCACACTATATATACCCTGACTCAGTGAGTTCAGCCAGGCTCAGGACTTCAGATGATAGCTCTATGCTAATTATTCCCAAATCCTTAGTTCCAGTCCAGACTGCTTTCCTGAGCTCCAGTTATTTCCAGCTACCAGCTGCAGATAACATGAAGTGATGCCCAAAAAGGACTATCTTGAGTGAGCAGAAATGGAATGAATAAAAAATCAAACAATAACAATCTGTTGATGATTTTCAAGTCCTTATTAAGTTCTAGGCATTATGCAAAGTTTTAAACGCACTATCACTTTGAATCCTCACTTACTCCAAGAAGTAGACACACTTTTAGCACCATTATACAAATGGGAAAACTGAGACCAGAGCAATGATGGACTAACCTTAGTTCTGGTCTGGTCCTGATGAAGTGGTTCTGTCCTTGCCTTGAAAAGCTAAGCCATAGACAGGAGAAAATATTTGCAAAATATATTCATCATAAGACTTGTATTGAAGATGTGAAAAGAAATGTGATCTCACTTATATGCAGAATCTGAAAAAGCTGAACTTGTAGAAATAATGAATAGAATGGTGATTACCCAGAGCTTGTGGAAGGAGGCAGAGAAGGAAAGGGGAGATGTTAGTCAAGAGGTACAAAGTTTCCATCAGACAACAGTGATCTATGTCACAGAACAGTAACTAAAATAAATAATAATGCATTATGTGTTTGAAAATTGCTAAGAGTGTATTTTACATTTTTTCAGCAGCACACATATACATACACACAAAGATATGAGAGGTGATTTGTTAATTAGATTAATTTAAGTATTACGCCCATGATTACATTGTGTCCCATTGTTCCCACTGTATCTCAGAAATAAACATGTAATTATTATTTGGCAACTAAAAGGAAATTTTTAAAATAGAAAATATGACAAGAATACTTGTAAGTCAGTAGTAAAAATGCAACCAACCTGATAAAATGGACAGAAGATTTGAACATATACTTCACCAAAGATGCTCAACATCGTTAGTCAAACCACAATGAGATACTATTGCACCCCAGCAGAGTTAAAAATAAAGAGACTGATAATACTAAGTGTTGGCAGCAATGTGAAGCAACTATAATTCCCATGCATAGCTACTGCTATTAGAGAACAGTACAACACTTTGAAACTATTTGTCAGTTTCTTTTGAGGTTAAACATGACATACCAATCTAGTCCTATTTATACAAGATAAATCAAAGCATGTGAAACGAAAGCAAGATCTATATGTGAATGTTCATAGCAGCTCATACTCACAGTAGTTAATAAGTGAAAATGACCCAAATTGCAGTATATCTACACAACGGGCAAGAATCCCTTATCAATTAAATGGTGCTAAAACAACTGGAGAACCACTTTAATGTATTAAGAATGAAGAAACTGTTAATACATGTAACAACACTGATGAATCACAAACACATAATGCCAAGAGAAAGCAACCAAATACAAAATGTTTCCAAGTATATGAATTTCTAGAAAAAGCAAAAGTATAGCAGCTGAAATTGGATCCGTGATTACCTGGGGCTGGCTATGGGGAACTCACTACAAGGGACTATGAGATTACTTTGGAGGAAAATGAAAGTGTTCTCTATTCTGATTGTGGTGGTGGTTTTATTACTGTATATATTTGTCCAAACACACTGAATTGTACATATTATGTTAGTGAATTTTATTGCATATAAATTATACATCATAAAGCTGATTTAAAAACTAATAGGAAAAGTTGAAAGCACATATATGTACAGGATCTAGAGAGTGCAAAAAGGCACACTTTCCTCAGAATAGAGGAGTCCTGGAAGCCTTCTGATCCTCTGGTGAACCTTGAGCAACAAGTTGGAATGAGACCACCAAGAAGCAGCTGCTGGCAGCTGGTTGTTTGCCTGTGGCAGGGCTGGGATGGCTCCCATAGGGACTACATGTCGGAGGACAGGGAAGGCTTGGTGAGCTCCACGCCTCAGAGCACAGAGTATGGGGTTCATGGGTGACCATGGTGACTCACAGTCACCAGTGCATAAGTGCACGTGGAACACAGACCAAGGATAATGTCTGATGAACTTTGAGAGACTGCAGAACTCCTATTGCTGATGCCCATCTCTCTCTGACACAAAGACATGTTCTCGTACTTTGGTCAAGTGACCCCTTTCTCTGGGTACAGTTTGACTACCTATAGAATGGAACATGATAAGTAGACTGATGATCTCTAAGGTCTCTTGCTTCCTTGACTTTTAGTGATATCATATGTGTTGTCTTCTGCTGGCTTGGTCACCTCCAAGGGTCCGCTGCTCTAAACTCCTGCCTATATGATTCACTGCCTTCTCCCTTACCCTCTTAATATCAGAGGGCCACATACAGGGAACAGGAATGCACAGAAAGGAAGACAGGGCTGGCCAGGAAGGACAAAGATCTAGGGTCTAGCCTAGAGCTCAAGTTTTGAGTAGTCAAAGACACAAATGTGAAGCCAGCCAGGTCCCACAGGTCTAGAAGCAGCTAGGTTCATTCACTGGATGATCACTTAGGGAGCAACTGTGTCTGATATCACACACACTTACCAAACACCTCCGGGGAGCTTGGTGCGGAAATTTAGCAGTGAAAAAGACAAATGAGATCTTTGGTATACGAGTCTAAGTTGTGGAGTGAGGGCTGATCAAATTTTTATTCAAAAAGAAAACTGGCTGCCTGAATGGATCTTAGGTGTGAGAGTTTCCATGATTTACACATCAGAAAACTGAAGCTCAGAAAGATTAAGAGTATTGATCTAGCCAGAGCCTGTGTTTTTTAGCCAACCCCACAATCTACGCTGGCTACAATCTGTGCCCTGTGTATTACAGTTTCTCTTTCTATTCATGATATTCCTGAAGTAGTACTAAGGGGAAAGGGGAGGGAGGGGGAGTGGATGGAAATGAGGCACTCCCAGGTCAGATGTGCTGGGCTCACACTTCAAGTCTGCTGTGCTGTGATACACTCTGTTTGAGCCTGGTCCAGAGGCCAGTCATTCCCAGGGGCTCCGGTCAGAGGGAACTGCTGGCAGCTGCTGTCCAACAAAGATGTCTCCTTGCATCTTGTTCCTATCGATTACCCACCAAAGTGTCTCTCATTGTTAAGCATTCCCCAGGGGCAAGCAGGAGAAAAGGAGTCCTTTCTCCTTTTGTGCATTTAATGACATCCAATCCTACCCAGTGATCTCTGCCCTCTTCCTAGAGGCAGAAGAGGGGGAGGGAGGAGGGGAAGAACAGAAAGAAAGCATGGAGGTAGGGGCACAGGCGGAGGCAAAGAAAAGAGATGGAGAGAGACAAAGGCAGTGACGCAAAGATAGAGAGACAGAAGCAGAGAGAAAAACCAGCACAGAGACACAGAGAAGCAGCAGAAGCTCTCACAGAGACTGAGAGAGACAGTGAAGCCATCAGAGACAAAAGAGTCAGAGACAGAGGGAGAGATGGAAGCAGACCAGGAGAGGGAGGAAAAGAGAGAGAGAGAAACTCAGAGAAAAAAAGGAGGAGGAAGGAGGAGGAGATAGAAGGACAGCAGGACAGAGACAGGCAGAAAGAGCATCAGGGAAATAAACACAGGCTACAAGAGAGAAGCAGCTGAAGAAAAAGCAAGGGAGGTGCAGAGGGGATCTGAAGCAGGTGGCAGCAGTCTCTGGGCCCCCCGGGCCCCTCTAAGGCCCAGATGCTAAGAAGATTCACCGAGGAACCTGGATCCAGCCAGACACAGCCCACATACACCATTCCTGTCCCCAACTGGATGGGATTGGGTGTGCTGCCATTTCATGTGCAAACTATGGAAAGTTGTTGACTCCCCATAAGTGGGAATTAGAGGTCCCCAGAGGCACACTGCCTGTGGCTGCCCAAGCCTCCCTCCTTTCAGTGCAGGTACTGGCACCAGAACAAACTTGGAACCCTGTAGATAAGTCTATGAAGGTCCATGTGCTCCAGGCCCAGACTGACCCCTCACCACTCTTCAGGTACCCCTGAGAAGCTTCTGTCTCTCCCTGGCTCTGTGGTTCCCAAAGCAGTGTGGAAGTTCAAACCTCCATGTCCAGTGCCACCTCTGAGATCTACACACTTGTCCAGAGCACCCATCCGCCCCATGACCCACAGCACCTGGTGCCTTCAACACACACACACGACTTAGTTCATTGCCCTACATCAAGTTAATATTGCAAAGCACTTGGAACCATGAGCCCTCAACAAATATCAGATAGTGGTTAGAAGACATAGAAGCCATCCTGCAGCCTTGGTCCTCCTTTAGGCCACCATCAGCTCCCGCCATAACATCCCCTAACTGAGCCCCTGGGCTGGACACATGGGTTCCAATCCATCCTCCAAGGTATCAGGGTGGTCCCTCACCAGGGAAGCTCTGCTCACCCCTTTCCTGCATGGGAGCATTGACTGAGTCCCCACTGCTGAGAGTCCTCCACAGTCCAGACCTTTCTGTGTCCTTGCTCTTCATTCCCGGCAGTCGTCATCCCTCCTCAAGGTAAACCCATGCACACCAGGCTGTACTCAACTCCCTGCTATTGTTCTCAAACCTGCCACCTCCTGGCAACCCACCTTACTCCTTACTACATTTTTTATTTTTATTTTTGGCAGTGTTGGGATCGAACCCAGGGCCTCATAGAAGCTAGGCAAGCAGTCTACCACTGAGCTACACCCCCAGCCCTACATGTCTTAAGTATCCACATGTGCCAAGCATATGTCTCTATATATACAACTTCAAATCTTCACAGGATAGGCATTTTTTTATCCACATTATCAAAGGAAGAGAGGTCTCATGGCCTGCACAAACAACACAATTCTAAGAGGCTGAACCCAGACTTGATCCCATGGCCTTCTACTCACATGTCTTACCTACCCACTGGGCCTACACTTTCAGAGCAGTTACCATGCCTGAGGCGAATGCCAAGTATCAAAATATCTATTTAATCCTCCTCACCACCCTATGAAGTTAGTGCCATTTTTGCAGGAGTAAACACATCTCCCATTTTGCATATCAGGAAACCATGGCACAGAGAGGTTGAGTAACTTCCCCAGGTTACCAAGCTAGTATATGAGAGCTGGAGTAGAAAACATAGCAGGCTGGCCCTAGAGCAGATTTCCTCACCTATTGTGAGGGAGTCAGTGGAGAATGAGTTCCTTCTCTTCTACTGCTGTCCCACCTTGCATAGTCACTTAATATCCTAGAGCCTCAATTTACAAGGCTATGAAATGGGCATAAAAATACACTGTTTTAATTCTAAAACCAGGCTGAGGCTCAAGTTAAAAAGAAAAAAGTGGGGAAAAAAAATAAGGTAGCAAACCACTTCCTAAAATCTAAAGGAGAAAAAGCAAATCACCATATATTAGGCTACAAGGAAGTATAGCCAGGAAACACTGGAATTGTTTTCATACTGTTTTGGTGTACATCTTAAATGTCCCCAAAGGCCATGTGTTGACTGGTAGGCAGCCTGTGCTACTGGGAGTCAGTGGAACTCTTAGGAGGTGGGGCCTAGTGGAAGGATGTGCCCTTGAAGGGGACATGAAGACCCTGGTTCCTCCTCTCTCTTCCTCTTCACTTCCTGGCTGTTATAACATGAACAGCTTTTCTCTGCCACACACTCGCAGCCACTATGCATGGCCTCATGATAGGCTGTGTTACTCAGCTTTGCACCGCTGTGACCAAAATACCCGACCAGAACAACTTAGAGGAGTTTATTTGGGGCTCTCAGTTTCAAAGGTCTCCATAAGTGATCGCATAGATGGCAGATCCCATTGCTTTGAGCCTCAAGGGAGGCAGCACATTATGGGAGAAGGGGCCAGGAGAGGAGAGCTACTCAGCCCATGGCAGGTTCAGGAAGCACCAGGGTGGGGAGGGAGAAAAGGGGTCTCAGGGAAGATGTACCACTCCAAGGCATGCTCCCAGTGACCACCTCCTCTAGCCAAGCCCCACCTGCCTACAGGTACCACCCAGTCAGCCCTTTCAAACTAGGACGGACTGATTTGGTTACAGTTCTTATAATGCCATCATTCTACCTCTGAACATCCCTGTATTAACAGGAGCTTTGGGGGACACCTCATGTCTAAACCATGACAGGCCCAAAAGCAACAGAGTCACCTTGACCATGGACCGAAATCAGAAGCCCACGAGTGCAACCCAGGGGCTATCACACATGCTGGATAGGCACTTGACCACTGAGCCACATCCCCAGCCCCTTTCCTTCTTCTGAGTATTTCAGGTATTTTGCCGCAACAGTGAAAAGCTGATTGACACACATACATCATCTCAATTCAGCTTCATCATGACAGCAGTATCAGCATTACTAGTCTTGTTTTACAGATGAGAAAGGTAAGTCACCATGGGGGACAGGCAGGCTTCTTATATTCAGAGTATTTAATTCACATGCATAAAGCACATTACAGTATACAAAGTAATGCATTGTTTCTCTGTGACCCTGGATGACCTCTCCTAGATGATCTGTGGGACAGGCAGGACAGAGACCAGATCTGCTTTGTAATTGAGCACTTTCCTAATTCTTAGGCCCAGAGATTTTATGACTTGCTTAAGGTTACACAGTCTCTGATAGAACAAATACTGGGCTCCAAACTTTTCATCTCTTAGGCCAAACTGGATACTTGAAGATCGGAATTAGCTAAAGCTTATGTGCTCCTATTGCTAAAGATGGGGAAAGGGCAATTTCAGAGGGGGAAACTATGGTTTTTTATAAGTCAAATAACCTGCCCAGGTTGACATGGCTAGTAAATGGTGAGTCTGAGAGCCAAGCTCCTGTCGTCAGACTCTGCAGCCCAAGCTCTAACCATCCACAAATCAGCTGGCACACTGGATGGAACAAGGAGGTCATTAAGAATCATCTCTCCTCCATGGATTCCATAACGTGCATTAGCAATAGCAGCTGCCAAGCCCTGTGCCACAACTAATACATGTCAAACCCTTTCTTTTAATCCTATAACAACCCTGCCAGGAAGACTTTATAATCCCTGTTTGCAGAGGAGGGAATGGGGGCTCAGAGTAGTGAAGCAAGCCTCCAAGATAAGCTGTAGAGCTGGCATTTGAAGCCAGTGTTAGAGAATGCCACCCTGAGATCATCCCTGAGTAAGACACTGTGCTGGGGCCTGGGTTACACAAGTGAACTAGACACAGGATTATTTAGGACTCTTGGGTTCTAAAGAACAGAAACCAACTCAAACTAGTAAAAGCAAAGAAAAAGGGAGATATTTATCATAAGTACATAATGTTTTGTGCATCCTCAAAGCTCAAGTCCAGCCAGCTCTTTGAAAGGCTAAACCCAGGAAATAGGGGTCGGTCAACAACCCAGACAGGGCTTTGTCTGCTCCTAGTCTCTGCCCTTCTCTGCACCTCACTCTGTCTCAAACAAATAGCTTTCCATTCTGTGTAGTCCACGTGGCAGGCAGAAGATGGCCACGCTAATGTCCCCAAGTTTACATCTCCTCTCTCAAGAGTCCAGCATAGATGGAGCCAGAACCTCTAGGGCCACCTAACAGTTTCAGAAGGTCATCTGAATGGCCCAGGTTGGGTCAGGAACCCATCCCTGGTCCAAACTTCAGTGACACCGGAATGGGGTCACATTATTCACATAGGGTGATTGATGGAGAACAGAGTAAGAGGGAAGAATCACTAGGTCCTGGGCTGGACAAATACCCCAAGGCTATTTACTGACTGCTGATGTGATCCTGGCCCATAAAGAGCCAGAGTTTAGTGAGCAAGTTGGGCACATAGGTACACATAAAATCATAGCTGAGCCTTCTGAGAGTCCTGAGAAACATACATGCAATTCTACAACAAAGAGAACTACCAACTTTACCAAGAAAATCAAGGAAGAGAATTTCAACTTCTGTACAAAAAAATCATCAGAACCTCAGAGATAGTAAAGCTTTAAATAATATGAGTGTGTATAATAAAGACTACAAAGAAAATGTATTATTATTATAATTTCTGATTATGAAGTACATAAGAATTCTTGAAATTCACAATTGAGGATAATTATTTGGGTGTTTTTTGTGATAATTTTATTAATGGTTTGCTATAAAATTTAAAATGAAGCAGGCAAAGTGTGGTCTTGTATCATTCAATCAGAACCGAACAAGTGTGCAAGGGAAGGAGGCAGTGTGGCCTAATGGAAAGAGCACTGCCATCAGAAATATCTGTGTTTGAAACCCAGCTCCAAAACTGACTATTGATGCAGGGGAAGTTATATGCCCTCTCTCACCCTTATTTCTTATCACAAACCTGGATCAATAATATCAGATTCTTGGAACTCTTGAAAATTCTGAATGACATTAACTTGTGGGAGCCAAATCATGTCATTCTTCTGCTCAAAAACTTCCAAATAAAGGCCAAAGTCCTCCATGTGTCCTGTAAGGTCTGGCGTGATCTTTTCAGGACCCTGACCCCATTCCAGCTGGTATCTGACCTCACCTTCTGCTCCCTATTCCTGGGATGAGTTCCTTCCAGCCATATGGGTTCCTTCCTGTCTCTCAGATGCTCCAGACTTCCACACCCTCAGGTGATGCCTACTGTCCCCTCAGACTAGAAGCTTTACCCCAATATATTTAAGACTCACCTCTTGCCTTCTTCAAGTCCTGGCAAATGTCTCCACTGACCACACTGTTCAAAACCACAAGCTGTCTCCCCAGCACATCCTTTCCCCTTCCTGGTTTTTTGCTGTTATGTATACCATCTTTCATTAGCCATAGAGTACACTTACCAACTGTGTGTATTTTCAGTTTTCCCCTTCAGATATGTAATCTTCACACACGAATGGATTTTCTTCTGTTTAGTTCCTTCCACTGCTCTGTCTCAGCAACTAAAACTATGCCCAGGACATAGTGGTACATGAATACATGAAACTCTGAAGAGAGAATTCAGCACACAGTAAGGGACTCAATATCACTGCCTTCCTTCCTTCCTTCCTTCCCACGTCTTCTGAAACAGTTGCTTTCCCTAGGCCTGAGTTATATATTAGTTATGACTGATGTCTTTTTAAAATACTATAGCATATCCCATATTCAGACTATCCATATGTCAGGGTATTTTTCTCTCTTCTTTATTTCTATCCTTGCTTTTTCACAAGTTGTATAGACATAGAAGGTGCTCCATAAATATTTACGGAATTGACTTAATTACCCAAGTCCCAAGAAAGGAAATGAAATAAATGTTCTGCCCACAGATACCAATCCTTGTAATGATCAGTTCATGATAAAGTCTCAGTTATACTGAGGAATCCAGGCCATGAGAAAAAGTAGAGATGGCAGTGTGCCCAGGCAGCTGACATGCAAAGAACCCTGGGTCCCTCTGCTCCTGCAGGGGATCTGTTGGTTTTGTCTGCCTGGCTCCCTTAGAATGGCTACTGTTCTCCACTCCAGTTCTATCATTCTAGCAGAGCTGCCAATCTTAGGACCATCCCTCCACTATGGCACTCAGGCCAATGCCCCTTTCCTCTGGCTCAATGAGTCCTACCAATTAATGCCTTCTTACCCCCTTCCCAGAACAAAAATGTTTAGCAGGGTAAGAGTCTTCCTGTTTTAAGTAATGAAGATGGAAGAAGGATTTGTACCAATGACCACAGGTAGCCATTTTCCCTCCACATGGAAGAAGACTGATCACAATGAGAGAAAAAGAGAAACACAGAGAGAAGTGACAAGTTAGGAAGTGAGGAGGAGAACATGACTAAAGCAAAATCTACTTGCTCCAAATACTTGTAACAGTTACTGACACATAGTAGACACTCAAGAAATACATGCTGAATAAATTGTTGAAGGGGAGGATGAGAGAGAGAGAGAGAGAACAGCAGACTGGTTATTTAATTTGTGTCCATATCCAAACAAACAACTTTTCCACACTTATTCATGGAGTTAGTGCCACACATCTGGTGCTGTGCTAGGTGCTAATATTAAAATGGTGAACTATAGTGCTGGGCATATAGCTCAGTTGACAGCGTGTTTGCTTTGCATGCACAAGGCCCTGGGTTCAATCCCCAGCACCACAAAAAATAAAAAATAAATGGCGAACAATAGACATACTTCCTTCCTTAGGGGAATTTACACCCTAGTGCAAGAGGTAGACAACAAAGCAAATATGCTTGCCATAAGTCAAACCGCCTGTGAGGAATGCCTCTGAAACCCATGGGCTTCTCACTTTCTGGACCTCTCCTGGAGAAGCTGCCCAGCTCACAATAACTCCCCAGACCTGAACCTGCCTCCAGTTCTCAGGAATGTGTACACAGAGGTGATGTCAATGCCCTGTGATTACATTGGGCCAGTCAGCAGATCTGGGAATTTTGACCTAAGAAGCAAAGACTAGGATTCACTGCAGCTGAGTTTTACAAAAATCAAACGTTTAGATCAAAACTTCAGAATTCCTGCTGCTAAGATCCAAGACTGTCCCTGGTCATTGCCCACCCAGAGGCTTAGTTAATTGATTCTTGTGGGTTCTTTGAGCTTCTCCATAACCCATAAGTAAATTTCATTTTTCTTGTTTAACCTAACTAAAATTATGACCTATTCTTTGTAACCCCTCAAATGGCACTAAAATAAAAACATTTCTTTGATTCTCTGGAGAACAAAAAGAAAGGAAATAAAATAAGTGAATTTTTTAAAAAATAAGTAAATTTATATTGCTTTGATTGAGATTTTCATAAGATTTTTTGCCCATATCACTTCCTTAATGACCACATCATTAAGAATCATTAAGGAAGGAGTATTATTATTTATTCCCATCTGTGGATATAGAATGAGCAATGTTAACTGTTACTGTATTTCAGAACTTTAAGATAAGAGAGACCACTTTAAAACTAATTATTGCCACTAACTAGCTGTATGATTTGGGCATATTATTTAACCTCTCTGAGCCATAATTTTATCATGTATAAAACAAGAAAGGTTGTGAGGAAGAAATTGGATCTTGGACATGAATCACTGAGTATGAATTTGGCCCTGGGCAGCTTTCCATGTGTTTAGGATCCCTTGCCACTACCTTTATCCTAGATACATTTGCAGAGGTATATGTATGTGTGTGTACCCTCCCCCCACACACACACACACACATTCAGGTGACTTAAACAGCCATAAATGATTAAACAGTGTTTAAATTTGGTCTACTGATTTGAGAATAATCACTCTTTTTTATCCATAAGCTGCTAATAGGAATGTAAGAAGACTCAAGTCTATGTTACAAAGAAGTTTGGATTTATTTGGTCTGGAGAAGATTTCAAGGAATATTTGAAGGGTTATCCCAAGGAACTGACCAGACTTACTCTGTGAGTTCTCAGAGGCTGCTATGGTTTGAAAAGAGTGGTCCCCAAAAGTCCACATGTTAAAGGCTTGTTCCCTAGGCTGGCATGACTAGGAGGTGATGGGGCCATAAAGAAGTAGAGCCTGCCTATTCAACATAGTCCTTGAAACTCTAGCCAGAGCAATCAAGCAAGAAAAGGGAATTAAAAGGATACAAGTAGGAAAAGAATAGGTCAAATTATCTCCATTTGCTGATGACATGATCTTATATTTAGAATACCCAAAAAACTATCCCAGAAGACTTCTAGAGCTAATAAACAAATTTAGTAAAGTAGCAGGATACAAGATTGACATATGTAAACCAATCATTTCCCTAGATTCCAATAGTCAATCTCTTGAAAACTAAATTAAGAAAACTATCCCATTCACAATAACTTCAAAAAAAAAAAAAAAAGAAAAGAAACAATGAAGGAGGTGAAGAACTTCTACCATGGACACTGAAGAAAGAAATTGAAGAAGACCTTAGAAGATGGAAAGACCTCCCATGCTCTTGGATAGGCAGAATTAATAAAATAATAATAAATAAATAATAATAAATATTAAAAATAAATAAAAAATGGTCATACTACCAAAAGCAACATACACATTCAATACAATCCCCATCAAAATCCCAATGACGTATTTCTTCACAAACCTAGAAAAAGCAGTTCTAAAACTCATTTGGAAAAATAAGAGACCCAGAATAGCCAAAGCAATCCTGAGCAAAGAAGTGCTCCTGGAGGTTCCATAATACCAGACCTCAGATTATCCACCAAGCTACAGGAACAAAAACAGCATGAAATGGCACCAAAACAGACATAAAAACCAATGGAACAGAGGACACAGAGACAAACCCACATAAATACAGTTATCTGATACCAGACAAAAGTGAAAAAAACACACATTAGAGAAAAAGCCTTTTTAATAAATGGTGCTGGGAACACTGGATAGCCATATGAAGAGGAATCAAATTTAATCCCTATCTCTCACCCTGCACAATAGTCAACTCACAGTGGATCAAAGACCTAGGACTTAGACCACAATCTCTGCAACTGCTAGATGAAAATGTAAACCAACACTCTAACATGTTGGCACAGATACCAATTTCCTTAGCCAGACCTCTCAAGTGCAAGAAGTAAAACCAAAAATCAATAAGTTGGATTGGTATCAAATTAAAAACCTTCTGCACACCTAAGAAAATAATTAAGTTTATAGAGAGAGCCTATAGAATAGAAGATCTTTGCCACCTGCTCCTCAGGGCATTAATATCTAGAATATACAAAGAACTCAAAAACTTAACAGCAAAAAACCAAATAATCCAATAAATAAATGGACAAAATAACTAAACAGACACTTCCTAAAAAAAGAAATACAAATGGCCACAAATATGTGAAAAAAAAATGTTCAACATCTTTAGCAATCAGAGAAATGCAAATCAAAGCCACATTGAGATTTTGTCTCCCTCCAGTCAAACTGGCAATTATCAAGAATACAAATAAGTGTTGGCAAAGATGTGGGGAGAAAGGTAAACTCTTACATTTTTGGTGGGAAAGCAAATCAGTGCAACCACTCTGGAAAGTAGTAGGGAGACTCCACAGAATTCTAGGAATGGAATCACCATTTGACCTAGTTATCCCACTCCTCCATATAGTTCCAAAAAATCTAAAATCAGCATACTACAGTGATGCAGTCCCATCAATGTTTATAGCAGCTTAATTCACAATAGCCAAGCTATGGAACCAACCTAGGTGCCCTTCAACAGATAAAAGAAAATGTGGTATATATACACACACAATGGACTATTACTTGGCCATTAAAAGAAGAATGAGCTAGGTGCAGTGGTGCATGCCTAGGTGCTAGGGAGGCTGAGGCAGGAGGAATGCAAGTTCAAAGCCAGCCTCAGCAACTTAGCAAGGTCCTAAGCAACTCAGTGAGACCCTGTCTCAAAATGAAACATAAAAAGGGCTGGGAATGTGGCTCAGTGGTTAAGCATTCCTGGGTTCAATCCCCAGTAACAAAACAAACAAACAAAAAAGGAATGAATTGATGGCATTTGCTGATAAATAGATGGAACTGGAGACTATAATGTTATGTGAAATAAACCAGACCCAGAAAGTCGAAGGTTGAATATTTTCTCTGATATGTAGAAGCTAGTCCAAAATAAGGAAGCAGGGTGGGAAGAAAAGAAAAAAGGGAGGGGTGAATTCTATCAAACTAGAAGAAAGATCAGTGGAGTAGAGGAAGGAGATTGAAGAAGAGGGAGGAGGGACGGGATAAGGAAAGACAGTGGAGTGAATCCATCCTAACTTCCCTGTGTACATATATGAATACACCACAATGAATCTCACCATCATGTACATTCTAATCTAATTTTAAAAAAAACATAAATAAATAGTAGAAAGATCAGTAATGTTGAGGAAAGGGATAGGGGAAGTACTGGGGACTGAATGAGAGTAAATTATATTCCATGCTTTTATAATATGTCAAAATGAATCCTGATGTTATGTATAACTGAAAAGAAACAATAAAAACAAGAGGTGGATCCTATGGAAAGTTCTTAGGTCACTGAGGTTGTGCCCTTAATGGGGAATGTGGGACTCTGATTTGATCTCTCATTCATTCTTTATGCTTTCTTCCTGGCTTATCATACAATTAGTCTGATCCCACCACAAACTCCCCACCATTGCCATGTGGTGCCTTTAGCAGAGGCCCAAAATCAACAGACTACTGATCCTGGATCTCCAGAATTATGAGCTAAAACAAACATACAGAATAATAAAATGTATTTCCTTTTAAGTTAATTGGTCAGGTATTACATTATAGTTAATGGAAAGCAGACTGATAGGTAGAACTGGGGACAACAGTTAAGAGTTACCAGGTATCTGAATAGCATACAGAACTTTCTCCAGGCCAAAGAGAGGTGGTAAGATCCACATCACTGGCACTGAGCCAGCTGACTGACCTATTCAGGGGGCCCATCACAAAACTATAGGTACCAGACCCAAGTTCCCACAGGCCCTGAGCTTCTGAGAGCCTCTTTGGACACAAGCTGTACACTGGAGGTTATCTGATAGAAAGTCTACCTCCAGGATCAGGTTTCATAAGCAGTATCTGTTGTAAGACAAAGGCTTTAATGGACAGCCACAAAATGAGGTGGAGAAGCCATGCCCTGTGGCCTCTTTGCTGTTAGTCCCAAATGCCTTGTGTCTCATCTCTCTAATCTTCAGGGACAGCTGTATGATCATTTCACAGCCCCCAAGGCACCTGGGGAGCAGTAGGACCAGCACCCCAAAGAGCTGCCTAGATTTCCTTCAGACCATTTCTAGAAGAGCAGCTGACCCCAGCAGATTGTCAGAGAAAGTCAGTCCCCTTTGACCAGGAGCCACGGCTTTGAAGCTGTTAGCACCACATGGGAAACTTTGCAAACCCACTTTGAGCCTAAGAATCTAGGTTCTGATCATGCTTTACCTATGACCTGAGCAAGTCAGCAGATCTCTCTGCCATTAAGCTTCTCATCTGCAATACCCAGAGGTACTGAGAAGATGAGTTGAGAACCAGTGCTGTGATTACAGTGCCCCGGGGAAGAGCACCGTTGAGGGAGGAGTAGACCACCAACTGCTGCCTTCTCCTTGATTCCTTGTCCTTCCTCCTCCATTTTCCAAGACTCTTCTGCCATGATTAATCTCTGGTTGAACTGGTGGTCCCAGCCAGGTCTGTTAGGTCTGCAGCTGTGTCAATCATCCTGACTCACTGCCATCTGTGTATAAGACATCATCATCATACAGTCCATGCAACCCCTGCCCCACGCCCAGAAGGCCCACTGTGATCCTTAGACTCCATCACCTCAGGCCTTTGCACCCACTTTCCTCTGCCTGAACTCCAGGCTCTGCTCTTCACTGACTCCTTATCGTGGGGGCTCTCTTGGAAGCTCTACCTTCAGGAGGCCTTGCCTGACCACTTTGCTGAAAGCAGATTCCTCCCAGTTACTTTTTGAGCATCATCTTATTTTAATTCTGTAGAGCAGTGATCATAATAATCTCTCCTGTGATTACTTGTTCATTGTAAGGCTTCCCTTCAGAGCAGAAACTCCACGAGGGTAGGGCCTTCATCTCTTTTTGTTTGGTGTTTTCTCCTAGACTCTGGCAGACCAAAAGCATTCTGGCATGATAAATGAGGGAGAGAACAAATGAATACTGTCATCCCATTTGATGGATGAGAAAACTAAGACTCAGAGGAGAGTTGCCCCATATCACATAGTGACTGTGTGCCTCTTTTCTAATGTTCCCCATGACTGTCTTTTGTCTTTTGTTTCTTTGCTGTAGGATCCTAGGGACTAAGCATGTCCCAGGGAAAGAATAGGCCAGATCTTAGGGGAGCATCCCTGGCCTGGAGCCTGAGGAACACAGTAGTTTTTCATTGCTCTTAAATGCCAAGTACTATGCTGCATGCTTGACATGCATAATCTTGCTTAATTTCTCCTGACAGCCCTCTATTTGTCTTGGAGAAGGAAACTGAGGCACAGAGAATGTCAGTGCCTTGGGAAAAGTCATGGCAGAGCAAGCCTGCAAACCCCAAGCCATCAGGCCTACAGATGGGTGAGCCACCCAGCACACAACATGGCCTCCTCTCCCCAATGCCTACCCCCTCCTTTCTCCTGTCTCAGCTCTTGCTTTTGTGCTCTGAGGCCCACCACAGACCCTGTGAGAACAAGATGCCCTTTGAGTCTAAATGGAACTGGATATCTTAATATCTCTGAAAGCAAAAGAAAATGACTTCTTTTGAGCAGCACCCACCTGTAATTGGCATGGCCGGTCGCATCTCTCTCAATTTGTAACATAGCAGAAATCCTGTTGAAGTCCCTGGAAGGCCGTCCTTCCTTAATGAGGACACGATCCAGCCCTGGGCGGTTCCGGCCGCTTTCAAAGCCACAGCCCAGAGCCAGTTTTAATGATCATGGAAGGAACTTCTGAGAGAGTCCTAAGAAGAGGATGAGATAATTGCACTAGAAATACCAGCCACCATGACAATGGCCTATGGGCCTGGGGCTCTTCAGGAGACAAGGCCTTCAAGGTCAACTCCTCCAGCACCTGTTCTGATTCCCTCGGACCCTCTGCTCCAAGATAATCATGAAAGACAGTAAAATACCTCTCTCCCACCACTGCTAAAAAGGACTGCTACCTCCCACCCTGACAAAGCTGCAGCAAATAATGAATCTTAATGGTCATGTTTAATAAAATACCACGCATTTCCCAGTGCAAAGCTTGACCACACTGCTTATCAGCTGCATGACCTTAAATTGGTTACTTAGCCTCTCTGGACCCATTTTCTCAGCTGGTGAAAAAAAATCAAATAGTACCTGTCTGATTAGCCTTCTAGAATATCAGTGACAGTGCCTGGCACAGGGTATGCCTGCTATTGACACTGCAAGAAGCAGAGAAATAGAGGTGTGATATGACCTGGTGTTGTACAGTTCTAGTCTCCAAAAGTTCACTGGTGTCTGATGACAAAATGATTACTCTGTGAGTGTAATCCACAATTCCAAGTGTAATTCCAAGTCTGTGCCTCCTCTCCCTCCTGGGCCTCATCCACTCCCAGCTAAAGAGGCCTTTGTCTTTGAAATCAGCCTGTCCTGGGAGAGTTCTGTCTTTGCTTTCTGTGCTGCAGATTTGAGAACAGCTACTGCTCCAACAGGCGTGCCCTGAGGCCTGTGGTCACCTTCCCCATCTTCTGTGTCTCTACTGGAACTGTGAGCTCATGCTGATAGGAGCTTGCTATTTTGTTCACCGTTATCTCCCAACCCTACCACAATACCAGCATGTGGATATTTGTTAGCATCAATGAATATTTGTTGAATAAATGAAAGAAAGAATTCCCCAGACCAAAGGTTCTCAGCCAGGCATGATTTTGCCCCTTTTCCCCAGGAGACATTTGACAATGTCTGAAAATATTTTTCGGAGGTCACATCTAGAAGGAGTACTACTGGCATCAAGTTGGTGGAGACCAGGATGCTGCTAAGGATTCTGTGACTGTGGAGGCACAAGACAGCCTCCACGACAAAGAATCACCTAGCCCCAGATGTGAATAGTACTGAGGCTGAGACATCGCTCCACACCAGCTGCTCTTCGGGAAGCTGAAAGTTAATACAAGAGATACGCTCTCTCAACGTCTGTCCTTCAACCATCCTGAGCCAGGTGGCTGTCAGTTCTCACTTGTTACTCAGCAACATCCTCCTGTGATACCTCCTGTTTCTACTCTTGTCACTTGAACTCCACTTTCCATGGAACAGCCAAAGTAACATTTTTAAAAAATCAAGTTAGTTTTCCAATACAAACCTTTCCAAAAACCTATGACTTCCCATGGCCCTTCAGAGAAAATCATAACTTCGCTGTGTCTTGCAAAACTGTATACACTCTGATGCTGGGCATAGTGGCACACACCTGTAATCCCAGCACTTTGGGAGGCTGAGATAGGAGAATAGCGAGTTCAAAGTCAGCCTCAGCAATGGTGAGGTGCTAAGCAACTCAGTGAGACCCTGTCTCTACATAAAACACAAAATATGGCTGGGATGTGGCTCAGTGGTTGAGTACCCCTGAGTTCAATCCTTGGTACCAAAAAAAAAAAAACTGTATACACTCTGGCCTTCGCTTCTCAATTCCTATTACTTTGCCTCCTCACTCATCTCCAACCATACTGTTTCTCTAACACAGTGGTTCTCCAAGTGTGGCCCATGGGCCAATAACATCAGCATCACCTGAAACTAGTTAGACATGAAAACTTGCCAGCCCCATGTCAGACCTGAACAGAAACTCCAGAGGATGGACCAGCAATCTGTGGTTTGCAAACCCTCTAGAAAGTTCTGATACATGCTTACCTAACAGGGAGACCTGGCTCCACCTCAGGTCTTTTGTACTTGCCCTTCTCTTTGTTCTTCACCCTGATCTTCTAGTCATCAAATCCTTATTCAAGTCTCAAAACAATGGACACTTCCTTCACATCAGCCTTATCTGAACACCTGGAGTTGTCCTCTGACCCAAGTTAATATCACACTACTTCATTACAGGTAGCATTATATTATATTACATATATATCCCTTGTTGGTATGTATATCTTTTCTAGAGGAGGGAGCTTGTCTATCTTACTCAACACTATCCCTACCTAATGTGCAGAAAAATATGTTTCACAATACTTATTAAGTAAATGAATAAGCAGGGGAAAGTTTGGTTAGAGAGGAAGCAGAAGAGAAGCTGAAAGAGCAACCGCAGAGGTGACAGTTTACACTGGACTGAGACATGCGGGCAGGGAATAAAAGAAAGAAAAATAATATATTCAAACTGGAATGTTTAAGAATTTTGGCCCTGGAGAAGGAAAGGCATGCACACTCAAGAAGGAAGAAAGATCTATGAGAAGAGCTGACAGTGGTGCCTCAAGATACATGAGGAGAGTTTGTTCCTGCAGCACTGCTGAACTCCGCTGTGTGGAAGGTGACCTTCTGCAGAGGTGAAGTGGGTCCCCGGGCTAAAGAGGTTTACACATGAGCTTCCTGCACTTATCAACATACACAGAAGTCCTACAAAAAGCCAAGTCCTGGGACAAACACAGAGATGAATTAGGAATGAACCTTGTCTTCAGGAAGCCTGGTCTAGCATGGGAGCTAAGACAGACACACACAGAGGTGATCATAAGAAAAGACACAGTGCTAAGAAATGAAATATATTTAATCAGTTACTTCCTTTATATGAAGCATCTTCTTGATGTTTTACATAAATTATCTCATGTGATACCCAAAAAAACTCTGTTAAGTGTCTTAGTCCATTTTATATTGCTATAATAAAATACCCAAGGCTACACACTGTATAAAGAAAAGAGGTTCATATGGCTCATGATTATGGTGGCTGGAAAGTACAAACAGCAAGGCACTGGCATCTGATGAGAGCCCTTTGGCTATGATAGTCCATGGCAAAGAAACAAAAGGAAAACAGCCATGTGCAGAAGGGACCAAGCAATGGGGTGGACTTGCTTTATAATAATTTAGTTCTCTTGCAAGAACTAACCCAGTCTTGCATTAATCACTACATTAATCCCTTCCTGAGAATGGTCCCCCATGATCGAATCACCTTCCACTAAGTTCTACCTCTTAAAGACCCACCATGTGTCAGTATCATCACCTCAGAGGCCAAGCTTCCCTCACATGAACCTTTGTGGGACACACTCAAACCACTTCTAAACCATAGCAGCAAATATTGTACAGATGATAAAAAAATAATAATAACATTTGTGACCACTGGATCTGTTTTAAGCTAAATGCTTTCTAAGAATTCTCATGGAATTCTCACAATACTCCTGGGCAGTATTTACTATCATAATGCCCTCTGCATAGGTGAGAAAATTGAGCCTCGGAGAGGCAAAGTGATTTGCACAAGGTGCTAGAGAACTCTTGCTCAAAAAAATCAATTTAAAAAACATGAGGACCCTCATTCTTCCTCTTCACCATCCTTTGCTCTGGACTCCAGGCAGCCTTATGGAGGGACGGCTTTCCAACCAGCATGACAGCCTGGCTGTCCCCTGAGAAGGGGAGTTCTCTGTTGCTATGTTCATGAACATGGAGGCCAATTATTTGGGAGAATGACATGATTTCTGGGAAGATGGGTTTCTGGATGGAAGATCCTGTAATTCTGTTCCTGTTGCACACCTGTAGGACTGTCCTTCCTCTCGATAGACCACATTTTCACTGCATGAAATTATGTGACCTTTAAGGTCCCTCTGCTCTCCCATTCAAAGGCTCTCAGCCGAAGAGCAAATGTGGAGGCAGGGACACTGAACACTGGCTAGGATTTTGGCAGCCCTCAGGGAAGGTTCAGTTTAGCCAAGGGGCCTGGGAACTTTGAAACTTTTTTTTCCTTCCCAATTTTGCCTCCAGCTAGCCACAAGCAAATTGGTACTGTGGAAAATTCCAGGCAACAATATACTGATTTGATGATAAACCCTTTTGGAGTCATTCCCACAGCCGCCTTGGGATCCTGCACTTCCGCACACACCACTTCTACCCCCCTGCACACACCCAAAACACCTCGTTTTATTAGAATTCCAATTATGCTCCAGTGATTTTGAATCCCCAGAATTCCTTTATCCCAGAGCAAGAGTAATTGGATTTTTCTCCCTCTAAGCCTCAGCCGCCCCTCCACTTCATCAGCATGCTGGGCTCCGGGCCCACCTGGCCTGTGAAGGAATTGAAAAGATGCCATGCAGCTTTATGAAATCATATATAAGATCTTTAAGGATGCCTTTCTGCTGTGGAGGGGGAGTTTTTATTTTTCAATAAATCACTTCCACCCTTCAGATAACAATTTTATAGTCTGCTGAGGTCCTGAGATAGAATTTATGATTCAGGGAAATTGCTTGTTCTTCCTGGTGTGGCCCTTTCTGGTACCTTTCCCTACCTCATCCCTTTCTTGGAGGATTCAGGGATGGGCCTGGAGGGGAGGGAGCAGAACTGATAGCCGCAAGCTCCTACTGCATACAGTACCTCCATGCACACTGTGCTTGACATCCTCGGAATGCTTCAACACACACCATGCTATTCCATCCTCTCCGTGAGGCTGAAAGTAGCATAAGCAGGGTTAATAGTAGTCCATTTTCCAGATGAGGAAATTGAGGCTCCCAGCAGAGGCAGGAAGCAAACTCACTTCTGAATTCAAGCCCAAGGCCCTTTGCAACATATCACAATGTTCCCCTACTTATTATATGGCCTCTTTGATCTTCCTGAGCTCAGAAGTTACCCAGGTCAGAATGGTTGAACTTCTCAAATTATAGCCTAACAGTTATTTCTCACAATGGGGGACAACACCTGTCCTCCTTCCCTAATCCACAGTCATCACAGATTGAGGTGGTAAATCTGATGGCAAACCCAGTTAATCCACCTTACACGACAATCCCAGTGATATTTCCAAGGACGACTGTGACTCAATTTTGATTGTTCAAAATGCCTCAATCGCTTTGTAAAAATTTTTCCTAAAAAAGGAAACATTACAGAGTTAGTAGGAATTTGGAGACCATCTCATCCAGTATTCCAAAATTATGCAATAATGTGCTCTACCACACTGACACCCACCAGGCCTCTGCTTGAATAACTCCAGCCATAGGGATCTCATCCCTCTTTCCTAATCCATTCATTCCTCCATTCACACATTTCTTTTATCTGAACCACAGATATTTTGGACAGGAATGATGTTAATGCTGGGAATATGATCCTGAACACGACTACTCAAACAGTAGTAGTTGAGAGAAAGTTCCTAAATCACATTCCCTAAACTTAAATTCCAGTTCCTCCTCTTGGCCAAGTACTTAACTCCCCCTTGGCTCAATTTCTCCCATGAAAAATAAAGATCAGAATATTGTTAAAAACTGACTACATGGGAGCTAGTGGTATGGGTAAGGAAATAGGCATCCACAGTATAGAATGCTGGGGAAGCATCTACTCCATTTAGGGTAGTAGTCAGGGAAGGATCCCTGGAGGCAGTGATCTCTATGCCAGACATCACATCTGAGCAGGAACAGTCTAAGCAAAGAGAGAGGAAACAATTTCAGTAGAAGGAAATGAAACTGTAGGTCCTATCCTAAAATCAAGAGAAAGCACAGTCTTAAGAATTCTGAGTCCAGTGGAACAATGGAGAGATCCAAGCTAGACACTTTGTTTCAGAGAGCTCTATAAGGGAAAGACTTTCTCTGGACCCCCAATGCAGTACTTAGACTCTTCTGCAATTTGACCCTAATTTGTCTTTGTAAACATTCCTCTTGATTCTGTACTAGTCACCTGTCTATCAATGAGACATACTTTTCCATACCCAGGCCTTAACTTCTGCTATTTCCCCTATGAGGATTGCTTTCTCTAGTGGGCAGTTGGGGGTGGATTTCTCAGGACTCCTTCACACCATCTTTTGGTAGCAGAATCCTACCTTCTTGTGGGGGAGCCATTCCTTGTGACCAGGTGAGGCCACCTTGATCTAACTTCACCTCCCAACTATGTCCCACAGAGGATAACCCAGACCACGGCCATCGTGATGGGCTGCCAATGGGCACATACCCATTGTCCAGTCCTCCCTGGACTCTTCCGCTGGAGCAACGATGCCCTTGGTGCTCCGCAGCTGGGAAGACACACCACACCCTTTCCCCTGCCACACAAAGGAGTCCTTATGAGGAGAAATGCCAAGAGGGAAAAGCAGAGCCACAAGATGAGGTGAGACAGGTAAGATAACATCATCTGAGCCCTGGATGGACACCTGCCTGAACTTCTGCATTCCTGGACTTGTCCATTACATACACCAATATAATATTCTCCACCACCACCCGCCCTGTGTTTTGAATTAAGTTTTTAAGTTTTTGTCACTTCAAGCCGAAAAAGCTTCTGATGACTTTCCCTTCTGCCTTGTTTGTCCCCCGCCATGACCCAACACAGATACCTACTATTCTCTGATGATATCAGCTGGGAGCACTGCCCACCCCACCACCACTTTGTTCTTTCTACTCATGGACCCTCCGATTTGCAGTGGCCAAATGGTGCTTGTTACATCCGTGCTGGACTTTGGCACAGGTTTCATCTAGCATTGGAGAGGAAAACTCCTTTTGGGAGGGAAGCCTTGTGTCTTCTAGTGTCTGCTGTGTTACGGCATCTGCCACAGAGTAGATGCTCCGTGTTTGTGGGATAAAAGTAAAGGAACATGAAGAAAGAACATGGAATGGGAGGAGTCAAGCCCCAGGTCTGATATTTGTTAAATGGGTATTCTGGAATATTCACTCATCTCCCCTAGACACCATTTCTACATTTCTTTATCTATGAAATAAAGATACTATTTATTAAAATCATTTCAGGATAGAATAAGAGAATGAATATTGTATGCTTTACAAATGAAGAGACCTATTTACATCAGCTAAAACATCCATCCCTAGCATGGTCAAGGGGTAGGGAGTCATGAGTTTGTGCGTTTAAGACACCTCTAAGAAGAATGACCTGTGTGGCAAGTTGGTGATCCTCAGTGGACTCTGTTCATGGGGAGGGAAACCGCTGAGTTGTGGGAGCACTCTACGGTTCTATGACAACATCATTTCTCTTCAATCAGCACTTAGCAAACTCCATCTCCCCCACATCAATGCAGGTAAGGATCTGAAGAGTGGCAGGGTCCCCCTTTCGTTATCTCTTTCCATCAGTATAATCTTTTATTGATGACAAAATCGGCAGGTTCCATGCTAGGTAATAAGCATCTGTTATCTCAGTTATTTTCCAAAATAACTCTATGAGGGGAGCTTTATTATCCTTGTTCTAAAATAGAGAAACTGAGGCACAGAAACATTAAGTAACATAGCTAAGATCCACAGATCATAGTGGTAATGTCATTCAAACGGGGGGTCTGATTCCAAAGCTCAGTTCTTAACCATTGCACTGCACTGCCTGCCTGTGAGTCCCACTCTCTCAGTTGACAGTGGCAACAAAGAGAGGCCTGTGTCTGCTCCCGATGGCCTGCAGTCCCAACTGTGCTAACAGTCCAGGGTACTGGGGGCTTGTGTTGAGTGAGAATGCCATGCTGCTAATGGAAGAAAATGTAATTATAGAGCATAATTACAGTGTATCGTATTCTGTAATTACACTGATGGTATTTAATATAGAACATATTCTGAAGCTAAATGGAATGGAAACACCCCCCAAACAGAACAGAGTCAGAGCTGCTAAGAACCTGTTCCCTCGACCATGCAGAGTTGCAGGACTACTACAGACCATGCTGCTTCCTCAAGGAAAATAACCATGGGCCTCCCTATGGCCCAGTGCTCACACTGGACCCTTACTCGTCCTCATACCTACATCCTGTAGCCCTTACCTGCCAAGAGTCCCCTGCCGTCTCAACTCCACACTTTGGTCCTACTTCCAAATCTGTCATCTCTCCCCTGCACTTTCTTACAATTTGCCTGCCAGTCTTTTTGATTTCAGAGATGCCCCACAGGAGCTCCTCCAAGCTGTCCATGAGCAGTCTATTCTAGGATGCAAATCTGACCATACCATTCCCCTGCTGAAATTTTTTCCGTGGCTGCACACTGATGAACACAAATCCTTTTGCTCAGCACACAGAGCCTTTGGTAATCTGGCCTCTGCTCGCTCCCTAGCCTCACCTCCTGACATCTGCCCTCCACCCTGCTCCAGCCTTTCTGAACTATTCATGTGGATTCCAGGGTTTCTCATTCCTCCCCATGTTTATGCACATTCCCCTCTGCCAGCAATGAGAGTCTTCACTATCTCAGTCATCCTTCAGGAGCGGCTCATGTCACATCTCCTAACAAACCTCTCACCCCCAAGCTAGGTGAGGTTCTACTGAAATGTGCCCTTGCAGCATCTCCTGGCAGATTCTTCCTGCCATGGTCTGTCGATTTTCTTCTCAATCTCTCCTTCTAGACTAGGAGCAACTAGAGGGCAAGGACTGAATTTTGCTTTGTTTTTATTTCTGTTTTCCCAGTGCCTAGAATGATTTCTATCACATATCAAGTGTTCTGTGTTTCTTGGATATGGAATCAATGGATGAAGGATATATTCAAATCATATGCAAGCAGCCATGTTTTTGTTTTTATGACTAATTATAAGGAAAACACAGAATCATAGAAAGTCAGAAATTAAGAAGCCTTTTAACTCTTCCTTTAATTTTAAGATGAGGAAGAAAAGAGGACTAGAGAAGTGAACAAACTTGTCCAAGTCCACCAAGCAAGTATATGGTGAAGAAAATGAAAGAGAAGGTCTTCCCACTAGAAGTTTACTGTTGCTTTATAATATGGTAAAATATTTAGCTATTTATACACAAATATCTAGGCCAAGGAAAGCAGGTGTTTGAAAAAAATTTTAAATGTCAATAACAGAAAATATTCAGGTAATCAATTTGTCATGAGGTTATATATATTATAGTGGTTGGTGTTACGAACTATATGTTTGCATTACCCCCAAATTCATGTTAAAACCCTAATCTCTGCGATGGAATTTAATGATGGGGTATGTGGGGGGTAATTATGGTTAGATGAGGTCAGAAGTTAGGGTCCTCATGATAGAACTAGTGCCCAAATAAGACGAGGAAGAGCAGCAGTTTTCTGTCTCTGTCTCTCTCTCTCCTCCCTTTCTCTCTTCCTCCCTCCCTCCCTCTGAATGCATACACAAAGGAAAGAGATGGCCCTCTGCAAAACAAGAAGATAACCCTCACCAGAACCCCAGAATCCAACCAGGCTGGCACCCTAAACTTAGACTTCCAACCTCCAGAACTGGGATAAATAAATTTCTGTTTTTAAGTCACCCAGTGTATGGCATTTTGTTATGGCAGCTCAAGCAGACTAAGACATTTGGTGTTGCAATGTTCATGATTTTCTTATCTAGGTTTGAGTAGAAGAAAAGAAATCTATTTCCCCTTAGGTGCAAGCTCCACCAGGCTTTTCCAGAGTCACCAACTGCTCTCAGGGATGCATGCATGTGCTAGAGAGGAGACAGAAAAACAAATGCAGCAAATGCAGAAATCATATCTCTACTTCATCCAAAAATGTGAATG
The DNA here is from genome assembly GCA_004024805.1 of Geosciurus inauris. Lineage (NCBI taxonomy): Eukaryota > Metazoa > Chordata > Mammalia > Rodentia > Sciuridae > Geosciurus > Geosciurus inauris. The sequence goes on from PVHX01007561.1 coordinate 48,056, forward strand.
CATTCAAAAATTTTTTATTTAGAATACCAAATACCTACTCGCCTGTGCTTGTGGAATACACTACAGACTAAAAGCTTTAAAGTTAAATTTATACCACACTGGATTCTCTCTTCCTCCACATCTATTCATCCATTTATTCATTCAACAATTATTGAATGTCAGTTGCATGTCAGTACCAGAATCTCAGCAGTGAACAAAGCAGAATCCTTGCCCTTATCTAGTCTCCATTTCCACTCAATGACACAGAAGGAGTAGCTTCCATTACGTTCTGTCCTCCACCCATATCCCCTCAGAGATGATGAGGCAAAGAAATCCTACCCTCCTGCTTCACAGATAGAGCAGTGCATCTCAGAGAAGACAAGCAGGGCGACCAGGTCACAGCACATTCATGCCAGACTACTCTTGCACTGTTACTCAAGGCTATCTCTTTGTGCATGACCCAGAAGACTCTGGCCTGGCACTGCTGTCACACCAAACTGTGTTCAAGCTCTGAGCCCACTGCTTCCTGTCAGAATTACCCTGAAGGTTATTTAATCTCTCTGCCCCTCCATTTTCCCATTTAGGGAATGGACATGATAATGATATTAATAATGGCAATGACGATAGCATTAATAATAGTAACAATTCTCTCCTCACTTTTGGAAGGCTTACATGAGATGTAGATGTGATAAGAGCATAGCGACTGTAAAGAGCTACACTGTCCAATGCAGAAGCTGCTTCCTATAGTTGATTAGAAGCACTTGATAGATGGCAAGGCAACTAAGGAACTGAATATGCAACTTTAGTCAATTTTAGCTAAGTTAAATTTAAGTTTAAATACTAATGCTCCATTCAGTTATTGGAACATTTCCAAGTATTCACAATTTTGTGTATGTGAATCTACTTTTCAACTGTCTCTATTTTATAGAAATTTAATACAGATAAGTATTTGTAATGAAAATTAGCATCCAAATTGAAATGTTAAAGTATAATACAGGATCTTGAAGACTTAGGATAAAAAAAAGAATGTGAAGTATCTCATTAACAATTTTTATACTGGTTACATATTGAAATTGTGCTCTTTTGAATATATTGGATTACATAAATGTATTTGAAAAATGAGTATCGCTCTTTCTTTTTCCTCTTTTAATGTAGATATTAGCACATTTAAAATTTTCTGTTGGCCTGATAAGCTACTGGGCAGCACTGGTGATAGGGCCAGACACTTGGGTGAGGTTGTCCTTCTCCCTCTACTTGTTTTCTGGCTCTTCTTCAGGAAGAAGAGCTCTCCACTCTGGTTGGCAGAGTGGATCACTTAGGATTCCTTGGTTACAGTCACTAAAAATCAGCTCCACAATCTTAAACCAGGAGAAGGATAGAAGAACACTCACAAGCTCTCAAGAAAAGTTGTGGTGGTAGGCCTGAGCAGATGCTGGGGAGCAAGAGTGTGAGATAGCCCCTTATTCCTGGAAGCATGGTCTCTAATGATTTTCAATCTCCATGTCACAGACATGTCCACATTCCAGGGGTTTGGCGGAGAATCCAGTTGTCTAGCTTAGCTCACTAATGGCCCCATGATGGGAGCAGTTACAAAATACAGGGGGCACTTTGATTGACAGGTAGACCAAGACAGTCAGTCTCCCATGCAGAAGAGTCCTCTCTCCAGAGAAGACTCAGCTGGGCTACTACTGCTAGAAGAAAGAAAGTGGCAAGAGCCACAGATGCCACTAGTAGAGTGGCCTGGATGCAGGTCACTGCATAGGGGTGTTAGGAGGGATGTAGCAAGGAGTGGATGAGTCCTCCTCTGCCTCTGACTCATGGTGCCCGTAGAGGAACTGCTCTGCCGCCATGGGCCTCCAGTCTCCTCAAGTAGAAAATGGGAGAAGCACATTGTGCCGAAGTCCCTCCCATTAGAAAGACATCACAATTGCTTTAACTCTTGATCTTGTCTTCTAAGGAATGGACCCCACCTGGACACATGAGGTGGACTGTGTACTCTATTAGAAAAACAAGACTCAGTTCTGGCTACAGAGCTCAGCTGTGACCACGCCTGCCATGGCACTGTGCAATTTTGCCACTTTCCTGCATGCCTGAGACCCTTCGCTACCTCCTTGCTCTCTCACCCTATTTCATAGCTTTGCTACAAAATGCAAAATCAAGAGCTGTCGTGTTGAGAGAAAGCTCTTTAATCTAATTGATCAGGAATTGCTAATTCAGGAAAACCAGTCTCAGGAAAAGAACTTAATTCCCTACATGATCTCTTCTGTTAAAAGAGAAAGAAAAGATGACTTAGGGCTTTATAAAAACCCATCATATCAGCCCCAATTACACTCTTTAGTCAACAGCTTCCTCCTCTGCTTGCACAAGGGTCCTTCAGGGCTGAGACCAGTGGCAAGAAGGACCAGGGAGAACTGACTTTGAGTCTCAGTTATATAGACAAGTGTGTGTGCACTTATTCATTTATTCAACACAATGTGGGGAGGCAAAGATGGTTAAGACCTGGTCTTTGTTATCAAAGAGTTTAATCTACTAGAGGAGAGTCACAAGTAAAGGAAAGGCTATACAGCAATCCGACAGGGGCAAGAGCAAATCCTTATGGGGCTGGAGGAGGAGCCAGCTCTCACCCTGGGGAGGTTCTTTGGGAAAATCATTTTAGGCAAAGAAAACAGTACCTGCAAGGTCATGATGTCATTAATGTGTTTGCAGAGTGGAAACAAGTTTGACTGAAGCATAAACTACATAAGGGAATGATAAGTGATGAATGGCAAGATAAGTCATCTCATCTTCCTGAGCCGTTTCACTATCTGCCCCAAAGGGGCAATTATCCCCAACCTCCATGCCTCTGTGTGTAGTGTGAAGACCTGAAGGCCAATATGCACTTCTCTGCAATCATTGTTTGAAAACTGTGGTGCACTGTGGAGGCAGGAGTTATGATGAGCTCTTAAGAACTAGCCCACTCCAGCAACGTCACCGTCCCTTGTAAATGAGAGAGTTCACCAGATCGGCTGTGTAGGGAAATTCTCTTGGCAAAATGACAGTGGAGCAGATACCCATTTTCTTCCCCCTTCCTTGGAGCCTAACCTCCTTGCAAGCTGTGTCTGGCCTCAAAGTCTGCTCTTCTATTTTCATGGTGTAAACTTAGCTCATCTCCCCTCTCCTCTCAAGTGATGACTTGAAACAATAAAGTCACCGCCTAAGTATACGAAGATCTTCCTGGTGGTTCTCTGTTCCACACCCTCTCCAATTGCATTTACCCTAATCCATGAAAGAAAAACAGAAACTACTTTCTTTTAATGGCTACAAACTGAGGTGCCAAGGAACTAATTCTTGTTTCCAGATCACACAGCCCCCACACCACCCAGGCCAGTCATTCGGATTCCAAAGACACTGACATATTTCTCTGCACAATTTGCAAGCAAAGCAATAATGCTCTAATTATGTGTCTATTATTGTCATCATCATAATGCACCCACATAGATGGTGGCAGCAAGACTGGGTTAATATATTCATTAGGAACAGGCATGAGCAACATGACATTAATACTGCTAATAATACCTAATTGAGCTTAATTACAATGTGATGCCTAATATATTGTGATGAATTTATTCTCAAAGTATTTACATATTTGTAGTTAAGTAATTAGCATTCCACCCATAAATAACTCCTCAAAAGTCCACTCCAGCTCTGGAGCAGAAGGGGGACTGTACACACCTCCTGTCTGGATGGCCTAGCAAAAAAAATAGTCTTAATTTGTGCAGAAATATATATGTCACGTCTTCTTTAAAGGCAAAGTGATAGGTCCCTGGAGGGGGGAGCTTTTATGGGAGGGCTTTGCTGTGCTTGTCAGAATGCACAGAATCCCATGATCTTTCCTGAGTGACAGACTTAAAGAGGGACATGCACAAATTGCATGGTGACCCAGGTGGAGAGAGGCTCAATGAGATGTAGTGAGGATACTTGGCCTGTTTAACTTGCAGAGAAGAGTCCCCAAGATAGGAGGAGTGTTGTCCTCTCAGATTTTTTTTTTATTATTTATCTATTTGTTCTAATCATTTATACATGACAGCAGAATGCTCTTTCATTCATTGTACACAAATGGAGCACAATTTTTCACATCTCTGTACACAAAGTAGGGTCACACCATTTGTGCAATTATAATCATACATGTACCTACGTTAATGATGACCATCCTCTCAGATTTGAAGGCTGTCATGGGCCTCAGCAGCAGGCTGTGAAATGGGCAATAGCATAGCTTTTAAAGTCAAGGAGACATGTTTGAATCTCAGCTCAGCCATTTACTATCCACACAACCTTGGGCCAAATACAGAGTGCCTCTGGGCCTCTGTTTCTCCTTTGGGTTGTATTAATTAGATCACTCAAAAAAGGAGTGGATGTCTGAAATCTGGAATTCCAGAATCCTCAGGTCATCTCTCCTGTGAAACAAGGGTTAAACTCAGACGCTAAAACCAGACTGCATTTCAGACCTTTTCCCACCATTTAAAATCTGGTGATGTCGGACAAGTTATTGAATCTCTGTGGGACTTAGATTCCTCACTTATAAAGTGAGGATTAATTTCACACCTAACTCATAGGATTGTCATGAGAATTGAATGAAAAAATAATTCATGTAAAGTGCTTGGAGCAGCTGGCACATGGTAAGCATTTAATGTTAGCTAGTAATATTATTGTGGTGGCCACACCTTTTGTTCAAGGTCCTATTGCCCAGGAAAATATCATCCCTGCATAGCTGAGGCAGAAAAGGAATTTATTACAGTGACTAAATGGACAAGAAGGGTTTTGAATGCTGAGGACAAGGTCAAGGTTAGATTTTCAGGAATGAACTCCCACAGCCATGCCACAGGCTCCAAGAGAGCTGTCACGTCAACCGTCCAGAAGCTACCAGCTCCAAATCCATCTTCATGGCTACAGTAAGGGGAAAAGAGTGATCAGAAATCTGCCACTGTCAGGAGGCTGCTGCTATTGTAGCCAGATGCTCAGCCATGTCATGCCCGTTGTCTTCCACACCAGCTGACTTACATCTCAACACCCTTAAAGTGAGTTGAAGTGAGTTTGTGGAGAGTCGAGCCTCTGCTAATGCTGCTACCAAAAAAAAAAAAAAAAAAAAAAAAAAAAAAAAAAAAAAGCCTCTGCACCCATGGTTTCCAGCAGAAGTAGGAAAAGAAAGGCTTATTTTAAATTCTGACACCAAATCTAATTGGCCATGTTTCAAAAACAGCTTGAGCCCCAGTTGCCAGGAAATCGAGGAAGGGTAAAAATTTGAGATGCTGCAATACAAAAAGGTTTGGTGGGAGGGTAGAATGGATGCTGAGTTCTAATTCCTCTTATCCACCATATCACCTTTGCTCTGTGAAAGGAGAATAGAAAGCCTCTTAGGAAAACATGGTGGCAAGACCACTACCAGACAGGACTTCAGCTGAATAGCTCTATCTGCTTGTCCATAAAAAGCATGGAAAACTCTTTTGCTCCTTCAGCATAAGGGCCAGAACAGGAATTTGGGCAAATATACCGCTCTTTGGGCCACATCCCAAACTTAGACATTAGATCTTATTTCCACAGAAAGGCAAACTTTGCAAAGTCCAACCTCAAAAGAGAGCATGCTTCTCCCTATGGCAGAGAACTGAGCACCTAAGCAGAATGTCAGTTCCTCCTTTAATGGTCCTGTCTGTGCTCCAAGAGAGGGAGGAAAGGAAGGCGATCTCCAAGAGGAGGTAGACTTCAGCTGTCTCACAGTACTAGCTCTCTGCAGGGTAGTCTCCATTTGCCAACTGCACCTGCCTAGAGCCACTCTCTGCCTTTCTACACCATGATGCTGATCCCCAAATACAGATTGCAAGGGTCCCTACTCTTCAGCTCACAGTTGGGTACAGTCAATGGCACTGGCAGAAGATCCAAGTTCAGAGGACAGAAAGGGACACATTTCTTTTCCATTTTCAGATTTCAGCACTGAAGTTCTGGCCGTGTCTGCATCCCTCTATGACATAGTTCCTGCCAGATGGCCTTTCTTCCTAGGTTCCAGCAACACCATTGTACTTCCTTTGTTCTTAAATTCTAGGGGAAGTGATGACTTCTCCCTGGTGCTACCCCCGAGTGCATTGCATCAACACATATTGGCTCATTTACCCTTACCCCCAGTTCTATTCAATTCCATTATTAAATCATTCTGTTCAGTTAAACGCTACTTCTTGTAGGGCTCCTGACTAACACTGACCCTAAAGGAAGAATAGCTAAGATAGAGTATTTGCTCTTTTCTCAAGATTTATCTCATGTTTATTCTCTTTATGCCTCTCATGAAACTCTCCATTCCCTCCTAAGGGAGCTCTGCTATGTTCTTGGGCTACATCAGAGGTCTCTTCTCTCAACAGAGAGAGGTATGGAGGCTTAGCTTCCCTGAGAAGTTAGATTGTTCAGGCAGCAAGTGGTTAGGGGATAAAATGAGATGGTGCATATGATATCCCTGCAGAATGCTGGCACACAGTAAGTGCCCGACAAATCACTGATGGCTCCCGGCCCACTCTCTTTCTTCTCTTGTCCCCAATCCAGAAATCAGACAGTGAGAATCAGAAAGGCACAGTGATGGAACTTTGTGAGTAAACCACCTCAGTCCAAACACAAGCTCTGGTGTGTGGTGTTGGGCAAGTAACTCTGTGCGTTTTTGCCTACCTGAAAATATTGGTGATAAATGGTAATACCGACGACAGAAGATTGTTGTTAAGGACTAATTGAGAAAGCATGTTCAAAGTATTTAGAACAGTACTTGGCACATAGTAAGTGCTCAACAAATTGTTGCTATTTTAATTTGAACACACTGCTTGATGAAACAGAAAGAGACATTTTTAAACCACATTCTGGGGAAGGGAAGCGTGCTTATTAAGTTTTACACTCTCTAGGCACAATTTTGACTTAAATGGACAGGTAGGGTTCACTCAGTCCAGGAATTGATTATACTATAAATCCTGGAAGTTATTTAATCCAGAGTCTTCAAAAGATGATAAAAGAATGAATTGAGAAAAAAATTCAAAAATGAGAATTGTATATCTGCATATATAAGAAGACACAGCACCAATATGTGTTTCCCCATCTTTTTTTAATAGGAAAATGGTCCAGGATGACCGGGATTCAAACCTAATTTTGCCACTTGCTAGCCAGTAACCCTAGGCAACCTGTGTAACTACCTGGAGCTTCAGTTTCCTCATCTTAAAAATAAAAAGTGGAGCCTAAGTTATCTTCTCTGGATAAAGTAGAGATCAGCAGGAAAACCACTGTGCATGAAGACTGCCTACCTCATTTCTCCTGCATTCTCCCTTTGTGACTAGGTTTTTCCTAGACTTCCTCTAAGTACAGTCCTAAGATGCCAAGCCTATTACCCACTGAGCTCCTCAGAGCTTGGCTGATGCCAACAGGTTACTCCCTGTCACTATGCTTCAAGCCACTCCAGTCCTTTATTAAACTGCTTTCTTCAGTAATGTCATCTCAACAAATCATCTTTTAAATCTCCCCTCTGTGTTGTGTGTTGGAGATGTGGCTCAGTGGTAGAGCACTCACCTAGCACATACAAGGCTCTAAGTGTGATCCCCAGTACTGAAAAAAAAAAAAAAACTCTCTTTTGGGAGGAATATATCCTCCTTGCTTGATGGGTTACTGGCTAGCAAGTGGCATGCTGTACCTTTGTACAGCACCCCAATGACAAACCCCTTGTACATCATGACTGAAAGGACCTCTGGCAGCATGGATGAGCATCATTGCCAAATCACCACAGACCAAGCCCATGGAGGGTTCATCATGCCCCAGGGAAGGATGTGGAAAGGAGGCTGAGTCATTCAAAATAGAATAACCACCCATATTAGTCAGGGTTCTCTAAAAAATATAATGTGTGCATGTGGTGTGCATGTGTGATCCTCCAGAAAAATCCATAAGGGATTCTATAAGGCAAACACCTGAATTTTTTTACCTGAATCTTTACCTGAATTTCCCTTTCATTCATATCTATAATATTCTACCTGATTTATGCACTGAATTACATTCTCTCTGCTTAAATGCCCTTATAGAAAAACAGAGTAGTTTGCATTTTCTATGGGCCTTATTCCTGTGGACCCTGCCTAGTACAATGAGCAAGACTAGAGATCAGGAGACTAGTTAGGAGTGGTGACAATGGTTTGGGAATGACAGGATGGAGGCTCAAAACTCAGACAGTAGCAGTGGAATGAAGGAGACAAGAAGCCCTGGAGAAGCAGAACATTAGGATTTGGCAATCAAATCCTAACCCTGGGAGAGGAGGCATCTGCATGAATCCTAAGCCTCTGGTTTGAGGAGCACTGAGAGATGGAGTCATTCAGTAAGGCAGTGCAGATGGCAAGTGCTGTTTTAGATGTGTTTGTAACAGGGAACTCAGTGGACATTTAAGTAGATGGCTGTGTAAGGGACCTTTATTATTTTCTGTATTCCAGAACCCCTTCCTGCTGAGAATAGGAGCCCTTCTGTTGTTAAAGATTGTTCTAAATAAAAAAAATCTAAATGGAAACTGATATCTTTGTCTGAAATTCTGCTTACCTGGTTGATTTAATTCCTGGAGAAAGAAAATCCTGAACTATGCAAACCAATCTGTATCCTTTACTAGGTTTTCTAACCAAGGAAAGGGAACCTCCTTCCTCCTTTTTTTTAATAGATTGATTCTAGAGATATGGACTGCCAGAAAATCATGGAAAAGCCATTCATAAAGAATGGAGCCAATACAGGCATGGTGGTGCACGTCTGTAATCCCAGCACTGTGGGAGGCTGAGACAAAAGAATTGCAAGTTCGAAGCCAGCCTCAGCAACGTGAAGGCACTAAGCAACTCAGTGAGACCCTGTCTCTAAATAAAACACAAAATAGGACTGGGGATGTGGCTCAGTGGTCAAGTACCCCTGAGTTCAAACCCTGGTACCAAAAAAAAAAAAAATGGAGCCAAGAAGAAAGACCAACTATGCCCCGATAGTGCTAATATCCTGATTCTAGCCTGTCAAGGACCAGCTGCATCCCTGTTCTTCCCTGGGCTGGTGTGTGGGCCAGTCCCTTCTCTTAGAATTTGCCTCAGGTACTCCAAGTTGCCATTCTGCCATTGAGTTCTATAGGGTCTGACAGTCAAAAGAACATCAGCCCTGGATGCAGATCTGAAGTACCTCAGCAGCGAAAGTATAACCAGAAACTTCAGGGCAAAGAGATTGACAGGGACAGCTGTGTAGACTGAAAAAAGCGGTGAGGGACAGAATTTGAGGAAACTCCAATATTTTAAGAATAAGGAGAAATAAAAAAGCAGGAAGGAGAGTAAGAAGTTTTTTAAAAGATGGAAGAAGAATCAAGGAAGTGTGGTCATTGAAATAAAAGGAAAGATTTTCTCAAAGAACTGGTCAACCAAGTCCAACAAGGCAGAGGTGGCAACTGAAATTCAGCCATTCAATCGGATCAGGCAGATTACCAGGGGCAGAAACTTCTCGCCCCAGGCCTAAGGATTGGTGGAAGATAAGAAATAAAAGATAGGAAGGGAGAGGCCCAGGAGAATAGTTAGGGTAGTGGGATGTGGGGGCAGGAGTGACCTTTAAGCAATAAGAAGATGGTGAAGAAAAGTAAGGAGGGGTGACTTCTGGGGACTGAAGGATCCAAGCATAGAGAAACACTCTAAAATTTGCAAAGCACTTCCTCACATTTTTTTTCTTTTTCAATACACTTATGAGAGGGGTCCTGAGGAGTTTATTAGCATCCCATTTTTTGGTGGATAAAGCTGAGGTTCAGAGGAATTAAGTTACAACCAAACATCTTGCAGTAAATGGTAGATCCCAGAATAAGAAGGTTGACCTCATGTCTGGTGTTTTATCTCCTATAACCACATTTTCCTTACTGTTCAGGCTAAAGCTGACCTCTGCTCTGGATTTAATAAAGGGCTTTAGGAAGAAAGAGAATTAACTCCTATTGAAGACACTCACCATGTACTGGATACCATGCTGAGCACTGGAAGTCACTCAGCACATGTTAAGTACCCACTATATACCAGGCATAGGAGCTGAGAATGTAACAAGAAACAAGAGACGAGTTCAACCCTGTGGAGATTACATTCTATCAGGGGACAGACAAAGGAACAAGAGACCTCCTTGTATGCCTACCTACCATCAGCAATCTCATATTGAGTGCATAATATGTACCAGACTCTTTTGAGGAGCTGGAAACATAGCAATGGACAAAATTCAAAATAAATAAAATGTAGATCTGGTATTGTGATGTCTCCTGCTTTGTTTATTTGTTTGTTTGTTTTGTTTTGTTTTGTTTTGTTTTGTTTTGTTTCCACTAAGGATTGCTTGTATTATTCTGGGTCTCATTTTTCCAGATGAATTTTATGAGTGCTTTTTCTATTTCCATGAAGAACATTATTAGAATTTTGATAGGAATGGAACTACCATTTGTCTCATTATCCCACTCCTCAGGATATATCCAAAGGACTTAAAATCAGCATATTAGAGTGATGCAGCCACATCAGCATTTATAGCAGCTCAATTCACAACAGCTAAGTATGAAACTAACATAGGTTCCCTTCATTAGATGAATGGATCAAGAAAATGCAGTATGTATACACAATGGAGTATTACTCAGCCATCAAGAAGAATGACTTTATGACATTTGCCAGCAAATGGATGGACCTGGAGACTATCATGCTAAGCAAAGTAAGCCAGTCCCAAAAAACCAAAGGTCATGTGTTGTCTCTGATAGGTGGAAGCTAACCCACAATAAGGGGGAGGCAGTAAGACGAATGTACATAAATGAAAACAACACAGTGAATCCCACCACCATGTACATCCATAAGAATGGAACTCTAACTAGAATAAAATATATTCCATGCTTGTATAATTACATCAAAAGGCACTCTACTGTCATATACTAAAAAGAACCAATCTAAGAAAGAATGTAAATAAACGAATAAGATTTATATGGTGATAAATGTTATGGAGAAAAAAATGAAGAAAAGGAGGAACCAGGATTGCTGGAGCTGGGGGATCTCAGTGTTAAGATGGGTGGTTAGAAACGACATCAATGAGAAGAGAAGGTTTGAACAAGACTCTACAAGGTGAGGGAGTGGATGCCAAGGATATCTGCAGCAAGGGGGAACAGCAAGTACCAAGGCCTCAAGGTGAGCACATGCCAGGAGTATTCCAGAGATGCCAGGGAGGTCAGTGTACACTGAGTGTGGCATGGCAGGGGAGTGGGGGAGAGCAAGGAGGAGTACAGTGGATGGGGTGAAGTGAGAGGGGTAGAGTCAGGCAGGGTGAAGTAGGGTGGGCTGGACAGGTTGGGATGGGAGCAAATGGGGTAGAATGTGGAGGGTTCAGGTGCAGTGGGGCCGTGGGATTGAGAGATGGGAGGTAAAGTGGGGTGGAGTAGACTGAGGGGAGGTGGCGTGGGATGGAGTGCTGTGACAAGGGATATGGCAGGTGAGTTTAGGTGGACTGGATGGGGTCGAGCAAAACAGATGTGAGTGAGAGAGAAGGGGTGTAGTAGAGAGAGGAAGGGCTGGTTTATGATGGTGTGGTATTTTAGTTGTTTTTTTCGCTGCTGTGACTAAAGGACCCAACCAGAACAATTGTAGAGGAGGAAAGATCTATTCAAGGGCTCACAGTTTCAGAGGTCTTAGTCCACAGAAGGCCGGCTCCATTCCTTGGGGCTCCAGGTGAGGATGAACATCATGGTGGAAGAGTGTGGCAGAGGGAAGTGGCTCACATCATGATCAGGAAGCACAGAGAGACTCCACTCACCAGATATAAATATATACCCGATAGCCATGCCCCCAGTGAACCACTTCCTCCAGCCACATCCCACCTGCCTCCACTTACCACTCAATTAATCCTATCAGGGATTAATTCAATGATTAGGTTAAAGCTTTTGCCCAATCATTTCTCCTCCAAACCTTCTTGCATTGTCTCACATGTGAACTTTTGGGGGACACCTCAACTAAACCATAACAAGTGGGGTACATTTGGTCAGGGGAGTAGGCTGGGTTGGAGTTGGACAGAGCACCAGTGCCTTCTAGATACACAGCACTAAGGACTTTTTGGCTTTGGTTCCCAGCAAGGGGGAGAGCCCTAGGCAGTTTTGACATGTAGAGCACTATGAACTGATTTACTTACCTTTTAACAGCACCACTAAGGCCACTGTATTGAGAATAGACTGTAGGCAGAGGGGGTGGGACCAAGGAGCCTAGCCAGGAGATGATGGACTTAATTCAGGTGAGAGGTAATGGAGGCTTAGACCAAGGTGGCAACTGGGGAAGTGTTAGAAAATGATTCAATTGAGGACTGCATTTTTTAAATAGAAATGTCTGTGCTGGACCTTGGAAGTGAGGGAAAAGGGAGAGTCAAAGACAGCTTTGAGGTTTTAATTTGAGCAGCTAGAAAGATGCAGTTGCAGCAGAGTGTGGTGGCACACACCCATAATCCTACCATTTTGGGAGGCTGAGACAGAAGAATTGCGAGTTCAAAGCCAGCCTCAGCAACGATGAGGTGCTAACCAACTCAGTGAGACCCTGTCTCTAAATAAAATACAAAATAGGGCTGGGGATGTAGCTCAGTGGTCGAGTACCCCTGAGTTCAATCCCTGGTACCAAAAAAAGAAGGAAGGAAGGAAGGAAGGAAGGAAGGAAGGAAGGAAGGAAGGAAGGAAGGAAGGAAGGAAGGAAGGAAGGTAGAATTGCCATTGAATTGATTGGGGAGTCTGCAGGACCAGGATTGAGAGGACCTGGTGTTTCACTTGGGAAATGTCAAGATGCCATATTCTCAAGTGTCAGAGAGGACGTTGGCCATGTAAGTCTGCAGTTCAGGGGAGAGGTCTGAAATAAAGATAAAAACTGAAGGACCATCAGCTCAGACAACATAAAGAGGTTCCCACCAGCCAAAGACTGGACAATTAATAAGACTATTAACTGCAATTCGTTGGCACACATAGAATATATTTAAAATTCCATGTGTTCATACATTACTTGAAACTATTATTGGTTCTTTTAAGGATGCTACAGAACACATTCATTAAAAAACTGGTAAATAAGAGAAAACTAAGCATTTAAATGGCCTTTCCTTTATGAATTGCACTTCCTGATAATCAAACAGTTGATGAAGGAAAGTTTTTCAAGAGAAATGTTCTGATAAATTAAGAAGAAACAATGGAGGTAGACAATCACCATTCTGTGAACTGTTAGGAAATATTGATCCCAGACAGTAATCCATAGCATCCCAAGCCTCTAGCTGGACATGATGTGCAGACCAGCTGTGAATTATTCTGAGCCAGAAATGGAAACTGACTTCAGTTAAGCCTCCTGATCTATCTACTAGCTCAGGAAATACTGGAGACAGAAGGACATGCTGAAGGATACTTGATGGATACAATGAGCCAAGTTCAGAATGTAAAACTCACAGCAAAAGGAGCCTGGTTTCTTCAACAAGTAAACTGGTATAAAATAAGATGAAAATATCCATAAATTAAGACACCAAAGAGCTATATATCAACCTAATGTTATAAATTAATACCATTTAGATGCCCTTTCAAACATACCACTGGCTAGATATTTGATAATATTAAGAAGCTATTGCCATTTTCAAGTGCAATAATAGTAATACAATTATGTTTAATAAAAAGTTCCAATGTTTTAAAAACATATATTAGAATATCTACAGTTCAAATTGTGTTACCTCTGAAATTGGCTTCCAAATATTCAGTTGGAAAGACAGGAAAACAGATGGGAGTAAAGTAATGGAACACAGGCACTGATTATACAATTCTTAATACAATAGTATACGCTTTATCTATAATTTTTAAATGTTTAATAAGATAGTTATCAACATAATAAATGATATGGCTGAACTTTTCCATAAACAAAACACCAGAAGTGATATAGTTGAACTTTGCCATAAGCAAAACAATGAAAGTACATAAAAGAAATTCAAGGACAAGTAAAATCATCTATTGCAAAGGGCTCCAAGTAGGAGGAACACTAGGGACAATAAAAAGGAACAGGGGAATTTACTGGAGTGGTGGAAATGTCCTGTATCTCTATCTGGGTGATGCTTTCCTATGTGTTTGTAATCATATAAATAGTCATAAAGCTATAACATATGCACATTTTATTGTATGTAAAATTATACCTCAATTTTTTAAAAAAACGAGTGGGAAAGTCATTAGCAAATAAATGGTTTCCAACTTTATAAGATCAGATGAGATAGTTAAAAAGCAAGTAGGTGGGGACTAAAAAGAGGATCAAGGACTGTACTTGGGGGCTCTTCAACTTCCAAGAGCCCAGGAGATGGGAAGAAACCAGAGTAGGTGGTGGAGGACAGTCGGGGCGTGAGAGTACAGCATCACAGTGAGGGGCACTGGAAGCCAACTGAAGGAAGGTCTCCTCTGGGTAAAAGGCTGCAATGCACGGAGGAGTACACTTGAGCACCTTCCAAGGAGTTCTAAGTATAGGGAGAGAGGCAGCCAAGTCAGGACTTGGTTTGGAGGCTGTTTGCGGACACTAGGAGAAAGACAGCACAGAGCAATGGGCAGTGGTGTTGGACAGTTCCATCCAGCATCTCCATTCAGCACCTGATGGTGCTGGACAGTTCTATCCACTCTGCATCTCCACTTGCATACCTGTGACCAGGGGCAAGCAACCCTATTTCTCTAAGCCTTGCAGACCTCAGGTATTTTGTCTTAGTCTGTTTGAGTTGATATAAAAAAAAAATTGCATAGACTGGATGGCTTTAAATCAACAGAACCTTATTTCTTGTTGTTCTGGAAGCTGAGAAGACCAAGATCAAGGTCCCAGCAGATCTGGTATCTAATGAGGATCTGCTACCTGGTTCATAGATCATATTAGGGATCCCTGAGGACATTTCACTCTCACCTCACATGGCAGAGGGAGCCAGTGTCTCTCTGTGGCCTCTTATATAAGGGTACTAATCCCATTCACAGGGGCTTTGCTTTTATGACCTAATCACCTCCCATAGGCTCCACCTTCTAAAAGCTATGATGTGGGAGGTAGAGTTAGGATTTTGAGGATGGGAGATACAAAGCCAGGGTACACAGCTTCAGACCATAGTGATGAAGGATGAGTGGCATTCACACCTGGGAGGCCTAGAGGGGAATTGAAATAAAGTAAAAAATTATATCAGGTTAAAAAACAAAAGAAGTTACAAGGGCTTATTTTCAGGAACTTGGGCTCCAGAAAGGCTCTGGGGCAGTGGAAAGTCAGGAGTGAAGAGCCACCAAAAAACAGTGGATATGCCTGGGCACTCTGCAAAGCCTTCCTCTCCAGAGCAGATGTTTGAAGCAGACTGCCAGCTACACTCGGGCTGCAGCTATGACCTTGCTGGGTCCTGAGAGTGACAAGAACAGAGCCTGTAATTATTAACCTTGCCACTTGTTTCTGTAGTTTATTGTGACAAGACAGTGCAATAAGGAGGGAGGTAATCAAAAAGCAATTTTGTAGCAGGAAGCTTAAAGTGACAAAGCTTGCTTTTCCTAAATAAATCACCATTATTCCCATATGGCTTAGGACTGACAACTTGGGTTTCCTTAGTAACTGAGTACTTAGCTAAACCTGTGGCCCAGTGTGAGCAAGAGTAAGCGGCATCTGAAGGGAAGAACTAGTTGCCAAGTCTTTCCCAGGGCACTCCCCCATCCCGTACCTTACAGGTGAGAGCAGGCATCATTAGCATTCCTGCCTGCATGCTCTGCATCTGCAGTATTCCCCGGGGATCCCCGAGGTCTATGACATGTAGTAATTTGTTATTTTGAAGCATCATTAATTTGGTTTCTGAGAGCCATTTGCTTTGCTAGTGAAAAGCAAACCCCAGCATCCAGATCTCAGCATAGCCTTTGAGGTTTACCAGAAAAAACATGATCACAGAAACTGTACCAAAAATGGTTTCTCAATGAATTGTGCTCCCCCAAAAGAAAGCCAAGAGCTAATGATGGTGATGGAAGGGAAGAAAAAGTAGTGACGACTAAGCAAGCAATGACTCCTAGGAAAAGTTTTGTGGCAAAAATACTGTATTTTAGGTTGACATTTGCAAATATCTGGATTTACAAGGTTTTTGAATACATCCTTTGCCAGTGTTAAATATCTATGCTGTTTTTAACAAGTTAGCTCCTCCCCTTCATTTCTTCCTCCCCTTCTTGCTTTCCTTCCTCTTTTGACACAGTTATGGAGCACTTGCCTGGTTGTGGCCACAGCCTCACACAGGGAGGTCTGATAAGTCTAGGCTGGGAAACCAGAGGAGAGTGTTACCATCCTGGCCTGCAGGCTTTGGGGGAGGTTCATGAAGGGGATAAGATTCAGGTGAGGTTCTCAAAGTGGAGATATTCTTGAAGAACCAGTGGGATCGGACACATGGTATCATGAGCCAATGGCCAGAGGAGCAGTGTAGTGTCAGTTTGAGCAGGGCTGGTGCCTAGACTTCATTCAGGCTCTGGAGCTTAGAAGCACGAGAAGAGCTTGGACTCCACACTCGGATCCACGTCATGCCAAGAAGGCCCCCTCCAAACTGCTCTTTGCCTGTCTTTCCACCCTGGGGCCCCTGTCCAGAATGCTCTCCTCTACACTGCCTCCCTAGCCATACAGACTCTGCTTCCCACCCAGCTCCCTTAGGATGGGAGCAAGTCTTCCCTAAACTCTCTACCTAAACTTCCTGCCAGCTTTCTCCATGGCCTACAACAACAACAAATTTTTATTTTAGCTTACTCGTTATATTCATTTTCTCTCCTAGATTCTAAGTTCCTTGAAATCAGAGAACATTTTTGGATCCACAACTATATCCCCAGTGCCTGACCCAAAGCCTTCTCACACAGGAAGATCCTCCAGGGTCCTGGCTGAGCAGATGAAGGCAGCATTCACGGACGAAAGGGTATGGAGCAAGGGCACTCCTTCTTCCAGGCTTTCCCTCCAAGTGGGGAGCTGTGTCCTGCCTGTGCGTTTCCATGTACCATGCTCACAGCACCTTTAACAGCCCTGCAGGAGAGTGCCTGCCTCGCTTCTCTGCTGCCCTAGCCTACAGCCCCCCCTAGGCAGGAGCTGCCTCAATCTCCCCTGCGTGACAGCTGGCACACATGATTGCTGAACTGACACTTTGCCACAGGACCAAGAGTGTTCTGCTGGGGGCAGGAGGAGGTCCGGCACCTTCTGTGAACCCTCATCTCCCTACCCCATGGGAAGAGGGCCCTAGGTGAACAGGGCTTCCCTTAAGGAAGCTCCACGGTCCTCCTCCAGCTCCTTTCATGTCTTGGGTGACATTGGGGAGGTGCTGTGGCCCTTCTGCTGGCTGCCAGCTTTGCCTCCGCATCCTGTCTGCCTCCCAGGCGCTCCTCTTTGCAAGCTGACTCTACCCGGAGGCGAGTGTCTGTCCTCCTGCGCGTGGATAATGAGGTTGGAGGCTGAGTGAGGCAGCAGTCTGAGCAGCGAGAGGGCCTCCCACACCCGTCTTTTTTCTTCTCACCCAGGCGCCAGCCAGACGGTGGGGCTTCTCTCTGGAAGGTGGCAGGATTGCACATTTGGTGGGTATTTCACAGGGTGGTCTCAGCTACTCTTAACCAACAGTCCTATGAATAAACAGGAAGGAGAGGAAAGCGGGTCACTAGTGTGGGAACAGTAAAGGGAGGCTGCATTTGCAATAGGGTGGACAAGGAAAATCTCAAAATCTCACTGAAAAGGTGGCAGTTGAAGAGTGATTTCAGGAAGTGAGGGCTTACCCAGGTGAACATCTTACAGGGGAGAACATTCCAGGCAGAAGGGAGAGCATCAAAGCAAAAGCTCCCAGATGGAACTTCCAGAGATTTTGGAAGAACAGCAAGGAGGCTGATGAGGTCAGGGAAGAGTGACACTGTTGAGGCTAGGAGGTGGTGACAGCAGAGAAGAAAGGATGCTGGACAGGTCACTGAGGCCCCTGAAGGAGCTTGGGTTTCTATCCAAATACTCCAGCTGCTATGTCAAGGAGAAAGCATCAGGGGACACTGGTTCAGGTGGCTACTGAACTAATCCAAGCAAAGGCAGAAGGCATGCTGCTCTGCACTGAGCTGGTAGAAGTCAAGACAGTGAGAAGTCATGCTCTTGGTGTAAAAGGTGGAGCCAGCAGGATTTCCTGAGGACTTGGATATGAGATGTGACAGAAAAAGAAAATCCAAGGATGATTCCATGTCAGAACAGCAGAGAAACAGAAAGGACAAAGTTGTTGCCACTAAAATGGAGGAGGCTGCAGATAGAGCAGATTTAGGGGAAGGGAGAATCTAGGGATCACTTTGACTTGTTGGATTTGGGATTTAGGTTTAGGAGAAAGATCTGAGTGGGAGATATAAATTAGGGATCTGTCCCCATACAGATAGCATACATTGCAATTAGAATGGATGAGGTCACCAGTAGAGCGAGTGTAGGTAGAAAACCGAATCAGAGTGTCCTGGTACACACCAACGGCAGGAGGTGGCTTTGACACTGAAGAGATGTTAGACACACTTGGAAAACTAAACAAACTACATTCCCCCATGTCCCATCTCGCTCACTCCCTTCTCAAATGTTTTAACCAAGAATCTCACTCCATAGCCTCTACTTTCTCCCCACCCAGCAATCTAGCTTTGGCTCCAACCATTCCATGAAAACTTCTTCCCCTAAAGCCATCAAAGTCTTCCAGTGAAGGATCCTCACTGTCATCCAACACTGCTGCATGGACATTCTTATCTTTGGAAACTCTCATCTCCAGCCTAGACGAAACAACAGATGACCATGAGGACATGCAGCCCTGAGAATTAGACCCTGTGGAATGCATCAGTCGGGCCCCTTTTTTGGGTGACTTGAGATCGGATTCACCCAATGTGAGATTGGGGGGTAAGAAGAGAGAAGTCAGACATTTTCTCACTCTGCTTTCCCCTGATTGCTTCACATTTGGTGACAGCTGCCTCCCCCTCTTTCTGTGTTCCAGTCCTCACTGAGCTCTGGCGGAACTCTTTGCTCTCCTGGTTCTAGCCTTTCTGTCCGAGTCTCCATGACTGGCTCATGTCCTGCTGTGTGCTAAATGCTGGTGTTCCAGCCTCACTGATTTCATCTTCTTTCCTCATTGTACCTGACACTGATGGCTATGTTTTGTGCCACGGTTGGAGCTCCCATCACTGAACCCAGCAGCTGTAGCTCTTTCCCATACCTTCACAGTGATGTGGTGGCCCCTGTGTTCAGCTACTCACCAGACACCCCCAAGTCCTTGTGCCTGCCAGCAAAGCAAGCCTCTGCCTGCACAAAGCCCTCCCCTCCCAAAGGCCTCTTCAGTTTGCTCTGCCATCCCCTCTTCCTGGGATTCCCCCCCTGCACAACCCCCTTCTCGCCTGCTTTCCTCTTGGACCTGTCTGCTGCCGGCCTTGTTCTAAAAGAGGAGAGTGGCCCCCTCTTCTGCCACCAGTCTTTGTTTTTGCTACCTGCAGCATTGTCCTGTCACTGGGTGGAGAGTCTCTGTTATTTATGCCTCAGGCCTAACTCAGTTAATCTGTTCCATAATTTATAAGACAGCTAACCTTAGCATGTCTGATTTATTGAACAAATATCAGAGAGTATTTTAGATTTGGTCACTGAAGAACACAGGACCTGCAGTCTGGGCAGGGCCATCCTGGGGAAATAGCATCAGATGGCTCCCTCAGCTTTTTAAACTAGTCATGGTCTTCCTCACTAGAATAAAAGCTGTTACCAACTCCTGCTTGTTTAACTGAAGTCCTGACAACCTGCCATGTCTCCTTTCTCTCTCTCTCTCTCTCTCTCTCTCTCTCACACACACACACACACACACACACACTTTAGACTCCACTTGGTCACAGGTTGAAACTAGCTCTTCATCTTGGCTGTGTGATCTTAGCGAAGTCACTTTACTTCTCTGAGCATATAGAATGAATCTACTAATACCTTCCTGAAATTCTGTATTGAGAAAATGCATGGATTATACTGAGTGCCAAGAATTTTACTAACATTATCTTATGTAGTCCTTGTACCCAATTACTAGCTGGCTGTTACGTAGAACATAAGTAGGTCACTGGAGTTTGGGGGAGAGCCAAGGGAGATAAGGATGTATTATCCCCTATCCTATAGGTATCTGCACAGGAGTAAAGGAGTGGGAACCATCCCCCAAAAGATCTATCACTTTATCTGAGGTTCCCAGTTGGAAAAACCGCTTCTGGCCCCCAGAATCTTTTGTTTTTTTGGTACCGGGGATTGAACTCAGGCACTCGACCACTGAGCCACATCCCCAGCCCTATTTGATATTATATTTAGAGACAGGGTCTCACTGAGTTGCTTACTGCCTCACGTTTGCTGAGGCTGGCTTTGAACTCCTGACTCTCCTGCCTCAGCCTCCCCAGCCACTGGGATTACAGATGTGTGCCACCGCACCAAGCTGGCCCCCAGATTCTTAATCCTTCGAATCTCTTAGCTCTTACGTCATTCACCATCTTCACTTCATGCCGCTGAGATGAGGCTGGCACCTTCCTAATGATCCCCTCGTGGCCAATGAGTCACATAAAGACAGAAATTAGAAAGATGAGTCATTAACACTAATGCCTTTCAAGTAAAGATCCAAAAGTTCAAAAAAAAAAAAAAATGAGGAAGAGGAGGAAGGAAGGGAAAAAAAACAAAGGACTTTTTATTTATCTCCTAAGTATAATCAAATGACATCATTATAATATGTGACGCTAAATATCTCCTTGGATGCAGAGCATCTAAAGAAAGAAACACAATGTCATGATGCCCTCGGGTCCTGTTTGGGTTATTATAACCACATAAGTCAGAGTAGAGCACAGGGAGCCTCTGCAGCCTCCCCCTCTACCCACCTCAGCCTTCTCTTCTGCTCCAGCACCTCCAGACACAGGTTTTTCCCTCAGTCTCTGGGCCTCCAGACTGTCCTCCACAGGGCCTTCAGAGGAATCTTTCTAAAACACAAGTGAGATAGATCAACATTCTTCCCTATTCAGAGCCTTTCCTGTCTCTCCACTGCCCCAGAAAGTAATGCGCAGACTTAAGTGTGCATGAGGGTCACCAGGAGCCTGTTAATAATACAGATTCTTGGGCCTCACCCAGAGATCCTGAGTCTGTGGGTCCTGAGAGAGACCTGGGAACCCACACTTCTAACAAGTACCCTGCCCCACTGGGCATTCTGGTACAGTCTAAAGATTACGTTTAAGTACATTTACATTACATTTCACGGTGAAGGGAAGAAGGTCAGGGAGAGAGGGAAGAGGCCAGGTGGGAGAACTCCCTTCACATCCGACAGAGTGGCCAGGGGATCCCTCACCCACTGGCGCCTCCTCACTACCCTCCACGATGCCATCTCTGACTCCTCTGGAGCATATGGTGTCCCCTCGGCACTCTCAGCAACTCTGGTACTCTGCTTTTTCTGCAGAGCACATATCACCACCTGACACATTTGATTACTGACATGCTTCTTTTCTGCCCTCCCCCATTGCAATATAAGCTCTAAGGTAAGCAGAGACTTGTTCATCTTGTTACCTAGATCAGTGGTGGACACACAGTAGGTCGTATCTGTGTTTGTGGAAGAAACGACATCAAAGAGACTGAAATAATGTACCCAGCCCCTCCCCACACCTCTCAGAGGAGTAGCACTGCCCTTGGGTCCTGTGACTCTGGGGACATCCTGCCTTCTATGAGCCAAGTGAGCACATGACCAAGGCCCAGCCAATCACAGTGACCTATCTCTATCTTAGCAGGAGATAGTTCTAGGGGTAGGCTGGACGCAAAACAATCAGCCTTCTTCCAGTAGCACTGAGGATACTGATCTGGAGATGTCCATTACAGTTTCCCTCCACCTGGGAAGTAGTAGAAAGGGAGGCCAACCAGAGTAAAAGATGAGGAGTGGGAAAGAGCTGGCTGTGTGGAAGCCCTGGGGGATGCAGACAGTCCTGGTGCTCTAGTACCCCATATCCCTTCCAGCTACGGAGCCATTCCTCCACGTTTGCTTCAGCTAGTTTGAGTTGTTTTTCCACCATTTGCAAACAAGAGAGTTCTGCCTAATACATACAGACTAATTATGTATGTAATAAATTACAACTTGCTATGGAGTGCTAGGAAGGAACATGCAGAGCACACTGAGGACAGACAATAGGAGGGTCTAACCCCATCTGGAGAGCCAGACTGCTTCTCTGAGGAAATGGCAAGTAGCCATGATCCAGAGGATGAAAAGAGTTTGCTAGACGAAGTCGGGGAAAGAGCGTTCTGGGGAGGAGAGGAGCAGGCATGAAGGCCCTCAGGTAGGAGCACCGAGCATCCCCAGAGAAGACCAGTATAGAGCTCTATCCCCGCTGCCCCAACCCACACACATGCTGGGATCCCTTCTGTGTCTGCATGACCTGCTGCTAGAGGACTGCCTTGTACCTGCGGCCTCCATAGCCTTCCTGGGCCCTGGAGACACCTACCTCTCCTGCAGGGCAGCCAACAGGGCCTGGGCTGCATCCTCCACAGGTGCCTAGTGCCAGTGACATGGGAGATAGAGGCAAGACAAGCTCTGGGGCACCAATGCCAGGCCCAGGTTCTTCTGAACCTGGAACATCGCCTAAATCACTCTTCCTGGACTTCCTGTTCCATTACCTGCTTCTCTGCTTTCTCCTAAGAACACCTGGACAAGAATCATCATGTGTACCTGAGGATTTGGCTCAGAGTCTATGCTGGGAGAACAGGCCTTAGATGGCCAGTGTGGCCAGAGCAGTGAGTCTAAGGGGCAGGGACCAGCATGGGACTATCATGGGTTAAGCAGGGGATTCCGGTCTCTGTCCCAAGAGCAACGGAGCCACTGAGGGTCTTTACATAGCACGGTAACCGTACCCACTCATGCCCCAGTGTCCCAGTCTCGGCGCACTTGTCTGCACTGCTTCAACAGCCCTCTCACAGCCCAGACATCGGCTTTGGCCTGAAGTGTTTCCTCTGCCTGCAGAGCCCTCTCCTCCTTTCTCCACTCAGTGGCCTCTGACCTATCCTAGGAGACTTGCTTCAGTATGGCCTCTTCCAGGAAGCCATTCCTGACGTCCTTTGGCCTTGGCCTCCACCAGGGCTGGACTAGGCACTGCTTCTTTATGCTGCCCAGAATTCTATCATTAATTTCTCTTCAATAAATAAACACTATTGGAGGAACATGCCCAAACTTTTTATTAAAGATGAAGTAATCAAAACACTTCCAGGACCTCAACCTTAGATTCTGAGCTTCTTGAGAGCAAAGATAATCATGGTCCACTCTACACCTTTCAGTCTTATTAGCACCTAGTAAAAAATAGCATGTGCCTGCTTGATCACACAGGTAGCCACAGTCCCCAGCACTTTACATGCTAATATCCATGACTGTCCTGCGAAGAAGGTAACTATTATCCCCATTTTGCAAAATAAGACACTGATGCACAGAAACACTAATTTGCCTCACACCTCACAGCTAATAAGTGCTAGAGCAGGATTCAAACACAGGCAAAAGTGGATTGGACATGTGGTTCAGTAGCAGAGCATGTGCCCAGCATGCCTAGAATGCATGAGGCCTTGGGTTTATTCTCTAGCATTGCAGGGGAAGAAAAAAATTAATCTGTTGGGCCACTCTATAATGTAGGCACTCAAAGGAGGTGGGTACAGTTACGATTATAATTACTATAGCAATTATGATTATCATTCTCATTAGGTCTTGGAGTTTCAAGCCTCCTCAGCCCGCTTGCTGTCTCCTGGCCCATCTTTCTCATGCTCTTTATCAGTTCTTTAAAGCTACTCCTGTCACTCCAGGATGACCTCACAATGAAACAATTACTGTGATTAGATTTCCACTTATCTCTAGGTGGTAGCCTGGGAGATCCTTGTCTTCCTGACGAGATTTTAGGGAGATCTAGAGGCCTTGATGAAATTTTGGAACCCCCAGGAGGCCCATCGGCCACATTTAAAAATCCTCTCTGCAGCAGGAGGAAAGGACAGGGATTTCCCGGGGGGATTTTCACAGTGTCCTGTCTGGTTGAAACCTGAAGACTGCACATCCTCGGCACGCTATGTGTATTGCTATATGCCCTGCAGCATCGCTACACGGCATCAATCTGTCCTTCCATGTTGTATGCCCTTGTTTTGCATCTCTGTTCTTACATTTTGGAGCTATTGCTAAGAAAAATAAATGTTACTTAACACAAGCACTGTGATATTGTGATAGTTGGTCGATCTGATAACCAAGACAGTGAAGTGACTAATGGGCAGGTGGCACGTACAGCATTGAACAACGATTCACATCCCAGATGGGAAGGAGAGGGGTTGGCAAGAGATTTCACTATGCTACTCAGAATGGTACAAATTTAAAATTTACAAATTCTTTATTTCTGAATTTTCCCTTAAGTGTTTTCAGACTCCAGTAGACCTTGGGTGATGAGTAAAGTGAAGGTGTGGATGAAGGGGGACTGCTATATTCAGTACCCACCTAAAGCCTGTGTGTGCTGAGCACCAGGCTACGAGCTGACCTTATAGAGATGCCGGAGGCCAGGTCACAGGCTTCAAAGAGCTCGTGGCCCTGGAGGGCAGTACAAGATGCAAGAGGGCCATTTTAATTATTAGACCAGCTCCTCTGGACAGTGTGCAAAACACATGGCTTAGAATTATCCCAGTCCAAGGTAAGGGAGCTGGGGCATTTATATCCCACATCTGTCAGATGTAGGTTAAAGACTGTGCCCAGGAGATTCCAGACCAGCAAGGCACATTGACAAAGTAGATGCAGGGCAGCCTTCCAAAAAAGATGCAGGTGCTGGCCATGGAAAGGTGGGCTGGATAGACACCAAGAACTGACAGCAGCTCCTACATGTCCTAGAGGGTAAGGAACTTGCCCAAGGTCACACAACACACAACTGTTGAGTGGCAGAAGGATTTAGACCCAGGCAGCCTGACTCCAGAACGCACTTTCCTAGTTTCACACTCCCTGTAGAGCTGGTCACATAAAGAGCATAGCTCTGGCCCTGGTTGCCATTGTCTTCCTGATTATTGTTTTCTGGCTCTACCTGTAGAGATTAAACCCAAGGGCAAGTATTTAAGTCATCCATTCTACCTTGTGTCATGCTGGAAAGAGGGGATTTGGGAATTGAATCTTTAGTTCAAGTCCTAACTGCCTGCCTAGTTAGACTGATCACTTTCCCTCTCTGGCACCGATTTCCTAGGTGTCAGATTGGATGATCTCTAAGGAAGTTTCTCTGATATTCTTCACTTCCCTCATATGGCTTACCCCACCAAGATGCCCTCCTGGTGGGCCCTGGCCAGTGGGCGTCTCTGGTTTGGTGATGTCTGCCCTTTCAGACGGCAGGCTCTTGATTAAGCAGGACTGACAGGAATTTATGTCTTCTCAAAACCCTCCTCATTGGGAACAAGAGGAAATTAAATTGCTCACTGGAATCAGTAACAGATGGTTGGCTCCATCTTCTTTCTGACTGGGACCCCCCCAGAGAGAGTAATTGAGGGCATCCTGTCACATGAAAGGGACCGAGGGGGCAGGGGAGGCTGAAGGATGGCCCGGAGTCCTCTCTTTGGCACGTAAGTCATTCTGATGTCTCCCCATTTCTCAGTGAAGGAGAAAATCAAATAAAACCCGGAAGGAACTACAGCAGTTTGTAAATAGGGCACACTGGGGTGCCTCCCATCTTCCCATCTCACTCTGTTGGTCTTGTTTGGGTGTGTATCCTCACCCCCAAAGCCAAGCTGGATGTTTCCCAAGCATCTGGCCCAATAAACTCTACTTGGCCAGCCCCAAGGGAAGCCCTGGACCCCTCTGGTGGCTGACTGGGCCCAGATCATTCATGCAATAGCTGGTACCCTTCAAAGCCTCTGGTTTCAACCAAGAGCTAACATAAGATTCCCTATTATTGCTCAACCGCAACAGGGAGAGTTTATCCGCAACAACCATGCTGACAAACATCCACACACAAAACCCCTCCATACTTCCAGAACCTTCTTATCCCCTTCCAAGACATCCCTTAGCCAAATGCTCAGTAGAATGTTACCTCCTCCCTTTGATGCAAATCCCAAAGAGGCTTTTATTGAGAGGATGTCAAAAGAGTACAACTGGGGGTATAAAAGAACAATGCAGTCAGAAGACCTGAGTTTTAATTCTGGCTCTGACACTAACAAGCTGTATGTCTGTTGGCAAGTATTTTACCCTCTCTGTTCTCACTCTTTTGATCTTTAAAATGCAAATTGAGATATTTTTATTTGTTCCAATCAATTATACATGACAGCAGAAGGCTCTCCAATCCATTGTACACAAATGGAGCACAATTTTTCACTTCTCTGGTTGTACATGAAGTAGGATCACTCCATTCATGCAATCATACATGTACCTAAGGTAATGATGTCCCTCTCATTCCACCATCTTTCCTACCCCCAAGCCCTCTCCTATCCATCCCTTTTGCCCAATCCAAAGTTTTTCCCTTATCCCATGCCCCCCTGCATTATGGATCAGCATCCACTTACCAGAGAAAACATTCAGCCTTTGGTTTTGTGAGATTGGCTTACTTCACTTAGCATGATATTCTCCAACTCCATTCATGTACCTGCAAATGCCATAATTTTCTTCTCTTTTATTGTTAAGTAATATTCCATTGTGTATATGTACCACAGCAGAACTTGTTTTGAGGATTATAGGAGGTAACACACATAAAGCAGGCAACAGAGGGCCTGGCACTCTAGAGATGCTTCATAAACATTTGCATTTATGAAGAATCACAGAAGTTCAAATTTAGAAAGAAATGTTGAGCTCCCTTCTAGAATTACCAGCCACTGGATGATGGAACCACACAGCAGAATTTAGATGAATCCAGCCCCAACCCATTCTTGATCCCCCCCCTTAGTGATAATGGTGGTAGCTCAGCTTGCAATCACCTGCCTCCCCTGGATGCCCAACACAACTGCGTCAGCCCCACTCCAGAGGTCTAGTGGATAATCTAAGGACTTAGCCAGTGCAAGCCTAGTCTGAGTTAAATAATGCCAACCTCCCATCACACATGAGCCTTCCTGTAAAAACATTTCCCAATGGCCAGTGTGGCAATATAAAAAGAAATACTACTGATGGTTATACAGTCCAATGAAATCTTTGTTCCAGTAGCATCCAAACTTCTACATCAGTACTCAGGCTTTTTTTCTACTTTTAATTTGTTAGCTTCCTGCCTCCCACTGCAGATTGGATCCTGGAATAGACAAAGTACATCAGTGGAAAACTGGTGAAGTCTGAGTAGTCTGGAGTTCATAGGGATGCACCGATGTTACTTTCTTAATTTTGACCAATGCTTCACAGTGACCAACACATCAGCATTGGAGGAACTGGTGGAGAGTGCATGTGGGAGCTCCCTCTCCATCTCTGCAACATTCCGGTAAGTCTACTTATTCTAAAGTTACAAGCTCAGGTATAAAAAGGTAAGGTATAAAATATCACATATTGTATGTAACACGTGTAAATTAGTGAATAAACATATTTACTCTTCCACAGGGAAATGAATAACCGAACCTTTTCATTGCTTATACATAGTAATCATAGTTACCATTTCTGTGGTTAAATAATTGCTCATGCTAAAATACCTAATTTCTATTTTTCTCTTTTCAGTGCTGGGGGTTGAATCCAGGTCCTCATGTATGTTAAGTACATGCTCTACCATGGAGCTATACCCCAGCCCTAATTTCTATTTTTCTTCTCACTCCACCACCACTTACTAGCTGTGCAACTTTATTTCACTTCTCTATTTCTGTATCTGTAAAATCAGGTTAAATGAGATATTCCATGTCTGGCAAATAGTAAGTGCTGACTTGGTGTTATTATTACATTTCCCTAGTCTTGGTCCTTATTCCAACTCCACATTAAGCCTCACATAACCCTGAGAACAATCATTTAGCATCTCTGAACATTAATTCATTATATGCTACTCAAAGCTACCTTTTGTAACAACTTTAGCATCTTTGATTTGCATCATCAAACTACACAAAATGAAGTAGGAGAAATTAGACTAGCCAACATTAGAGCTTATGCAAACTACTATAAGTGTCCAACATTCATTACTCACATCATCCTCACATCAATGGTTTGAGGTTGAGGTTCTCCCCTTTACAGTTAAGAAAACTAAGCCTCCAAGAATTTAAGTAATTCACCCAAGAGTACACAGCCCTTCATGTCAGAGATGGGTAGCAACCAGACGGTCAAGCCCTGGATTTTGTGCTCTTAGCCCTGCTGAGCAAAGATAGCTATGAGCTATTGTCTCTTCCACTCATATTTCAGTGGTCAAAAAAAGTCACCTGCTTATGTCTCGCATCATAGGTTTAGGGCCCAAATGAAGAAAACTGCAAATACTTGTGAGTAGCCTAATGTCAAATGAGTATTATTAATAGAAAGGGGTCTTCTTAGATGGCCAGAAGCACTTACATTATATTGATATAATAATGAGTGTTATATATAAAATATGATGTGTTACATAGTGTACAAGTTTATGAATACACATTATATAATGCAGTGTGTATATTATAGCAGTAACAATTGTTTTGGTTGTTTAATTAACAATTTTAAATAATAAACTACCTCAAATATATATACAGCTCTACCATCTCCTAATTCTGTGAGCTCCTAGCTTGACCAACAACTGCAGGTTTCCTGAGATTGCCCAGGATATAGAATTTTCAGACCTGGGCAAACCAGGACAGTTGGTCACCCTACCTTGGCAAGTCTTTTAACTTCTCTAAGCCCCATTTTTTACATTGGTGAGATAATAATCAAATCTTTTTTGTGGAGATTAATATAAACACATGGTGCAATCCCTTGTGCCTGGTAGTTCATAAATTCAGGTGACATCATTATTTTCAAACTCCCAATAACTGGATGGAATAAATATCAATATTCCCACTTTACAGATGAACAGCCAGCAGGTAAGGAGACTCCCCCAGGGTGCACAAGCAGCCACAGGCCTGCTCTCTAAGGCTGCAGAGACCAGGTGCAGGTCTTGGGCCCTCCCCTGCCTGTGTGCCCACAGCAGCAAGTGGCTCTTGGGCTGAAGTCCTTCTCAGACCTGGAGAAAGTTCTGGCTTGTAGCAACCTGCTGTCCCAACCATCCTCTTCTGTGATCTAGGCTCCCAAGCTGAGCTTGTGCATGAGCTCTTGTTCTTGCATCTGTGGAAATGCCTCTTGCCAGAGGATGGAGAAACCTGGTTCTGTGGTGAGAGTGACAGTCTGCCTAAAGGAATGTAATGCTTTGCACTTGGGAAGCACCTCACACCTAGCCAAGCTTTCCATGGCCACCACTCCACTCCTCTTCCTCCCTTCCTCTCCCCAGTGAGGGACAGTCAAACTCAGGGAGGCAAAGCCACCCCAGAAAACAGGTCTTCAACCTATCAGAGTTCTCTCTGCCAGAATGAGATCCTTGGATGGCATCTATAAGCCACTTCCTTTTAGAATGACCAACCATCTTGATTTACTTGGGACTATCCCAGTTATGGAACTAAAAGTCACCCATCATCAGACAAGTCTGTTCTTGGACAAAGCAGGATAGCTTCCCTGAGCATCCCAAATCACTTCCTTTACACTGTTATTTAAATTTATATGTAGCTCTTGCTTCCTTATCATAGCACTCACAACAGGTATAATTAAGAAATCAATTAGGAAATTTGTTATTTGGTTTTTTCTACTATACTATAAGCTTCATGCAGCTGTTGATCAAATCTGTATCCCTTGTTTTGTATCCATTACATGAATGAATGAATGAATGAATTGCTCAGTGAATGTTTGTTATATGTATAAGAATGCCTAATAACCACTTTTGCTCAGATCAGCATTTCCCAAAATGTCTTCCTTCTAGGAGTTGCTAATATTGGTTACAAAACATAAAGGTTGCCTTGGTGAAAGAAACTCTAGAATGCTGGATTAAACAGTCCATCTGGTTTTTAAATTTTTGCAGTGGGCTTTATATTTACTGAGCAAGGTGCAGTCAAAGGGCTGGGGTGGGAGGGAGGCACAGGTAGTGTACACTGTGTTTTCTAAACATTTGAACCATGGAGCCTTCAGCAAGAGCATGCAGGGGACTTACGCTGCACAAAACATCTTCTGAGAAAGGCTGAACTAGATAATTGAACATGTATACTTGCTTCACTTACAGTTTCCTCCCAACCTATAGTTATCGTCATTTTTGTTGATGCCGTCATTGTTCCTGGTCAGCACATAAAAGAGCCAAGGAGGAGACGCTCTTCCCCCACTGTAGCTCTGCCTCACAAACTCCCATGCCTTCACCCTCTACAGCAAACTAATGCTTCATAAAAATAAATCACCATGGTGTTCTGGCTTGTTTCCAAAATACTCCTGAAGGATGACAAGCTGCTCCAGTTTATTCTTCCAAAGCCCCATGTCACTTCCATTCACAAGCTCCATGATCCCTGAATTGTGGAAGGCAACTCTGGTCATCCCATGAGAATGGCGTCCAGGGCAAAATCACCCTCATTCCATTAGCTGAGAGCTCTGTGCTCAGTGAGGAGGTGGCCAGATCCCTACAAGGTGCAGCAACCTCCCAGGTCATTATTCACAAGTAATGACTTATCACTCACTGAGAGTCTGCAGAGGAAGAAAAATCAAAGAAGGGGCTTGCTTAGCTGTCATGAATGCTAAAAGAATAGCAGCAAGAGGTGGTGTATTGGAATAGCACCTGCTCCTAAGAGGAGGAAATAATGGTGCCTTTCAAAGTAAATTTAAAATTGTTTTGAAATACATCAGCCAGTGATTGGGTACAAAGTCATTTGTCAAAATGAAAAAAAGGAGAGTTGATCAACTTTTCAGGCTCAAAAAGAACACAAAGGTAAACCTTCCTGCTATATGCCACTTTTTTTTCTACATGCAGTCACGTGCTGCTAAGTGACGTTCCAGTCAAAGACAGGCCGCATATCTGGTGGTAGAACAATAGGCTGTACCATATATCCTAGGTGTGTGGCAAGCTGTGCCATCCAGGTTTGCATAAGTACACTCTGATGTTTGCACAGTGACCAAATCACCGAATGATGTATGTCTCAGGATACATCCCTGTTCTTAAGCAACACACTGCTGTGTGTTGATGTATTAATTCATTCTCTCCTTCAGCAAATGTTTATTAATGGTCAGGTACATGTTGAACATTACACTAGACAATAGAGACTCAGTGGTCAGCAAAAGAAACATCACCTGCCTTCACAGAGCTTGCAGAACAGTGAGGGAGACTGAATCATCAGGTAAGCAAACTCTGACAAATGTCATAAAAGAAAAGAAGGAAAGATATACTGTCCTAGTGACAAAGGTACGACAGGACAATGAGAGCTAGTTTGAGCAATGAGAGAAGGCTTCCTTGAGGAGGTGACATTTGGGCTGAGAGCTGTAGAATGAACAGAAAGTCTCTCATTGGAACATTGCGGGACATGCACTCAATACACCACATGTCACAATGTTTTGACAGTGAGCAGCAGCAAACTCAACTGAAATGATAAAATCAAAAGAAAATTGTAATAAAACCAGAGGAGGCACAGTTTTGAGGAGGATTGAGTGATTTAACAATGTTATCCAGAACCAGGTCCTCATGTGCTTCTGCCCTGCCATCCTCCTCCTCGGGTGTGGGCTTTGCCCTTTGGGTTTGCACCAAGCAGCCTCATACAATGGCTGCCACAGGAGGGTACCATATTCTAAGGCATAAAAATGTGACCTTCTTCCCCCCAGGCTCTTTTCTCTGTTGAAGAAATCCTTTTCAAGTGCTTCCCAGCAGACATCCCCCTAATGCCTTATTGGATAGAAATTGATCACATGCCCAGTCCTAAACCAATTATTGGCAAGATGAAAGGAATTACCACATCAAGGTCAACCCTCTGGGGGCTTCAACTCTACTCCCCAGAAGTCTTTGATTGCTTCCTGTCTAAACAAAAGCAGTATTGTTTCAGCAAGGGAGAAGACAGAAATTTACCCTCAATCAATTTTACAAGAAGAAAACTGAAGTCAGAGGGTTGCACAACTTGCTCCTACAATTTCCAATTGGAGCTCAGATGAAATTGACCCCAAGTTCATGCCATTTTCTCACCCTGAAACATGCATGCAAAGAGGACAACCAGACCCAGTGGGGGTTTTATGCTGTGTCTTAAGACATGAGACCAATCCTGGCACTGAGTCTGTGGGTGAAAGATCCCAGGTATGGAAGAAGAGGCTGGAATCAGGGAGGCCCCAATGCATTTTCAAGCAAGAAATTTGGGGACATGGAATATGAGTAGAAGATACAATTATAACTAGGGATCCCATTAGGGTTGAAGAAATGAGGAAAAAATGCCAGGTCCCCGATTGAGGCACCAGCAGCCAGGAGTCAGGCTGCATGGCCGGGTAAAACCTTGTACTCCTCCTGCATCTCAGAATGCATTGCGCACTGCCTTGGCCACCAGCAAGGTGGGACCAGAGCAGGTAGGAGGGAGCAGTTCAGACCATGAGAACAGTTCAGGTGAGCCATCCATGCCTGCAGTGTAGAGAAGGAAAAAGTCAATCAAAAGAAATAGGAGTGGTCAGAGAGGTACAAGAAGAACGGGAATAGTGTGGAAGGCTAAAGAAGATTCTCATCAGTGAGGAAGAGTCAAAGATCTGGCATAGAATTCAGATGGAATATAGTTGGCTGCATCCATTCATGTGTCAATCTAAAAACAATCAACCAGACAGAGATTTTCCAAAGAAACATAACATTTCCCTGGGAGAAGCAGGGCACTGCAATGGGAATATGAATGTCATAGTAAGCCATAGGCGTACAAAGAAGTTGAGCCTGGTGGAAGTTTATAAAGGCAAAAATGAGCATGATTACATCAGCTGTTTGGAAACAATAATCCTTGGCCATAATGATTAATGACAAAAGTGGTGTCAGTCCAAGGGTGAACAGACAGTTTCTGAGCAGAGGTCCTTGTAGAAATACTTTTTTTGCATAAAGTTGCGATGGTCTCTCTGCAAGCTGTGGTTCTAAAGAGTCTTTTGTTCTCTCAGGCAGTTGTGCATAAGAACCCTTCTTTCACGACCTGGCTTTATTTACTTTTTGTTGTTGTTGTTAAGTCTGACCCAAGTGACTTCATTTGGATTCTGACAACTTTTACATTTCTTTCACCCATGTATGAATGAATAAATGGTTGATTTAATGCATAAGGAAAGTTCCGACAGGAGGCAAGACCTGTAGATATCAGGGGAATGGATAGGGAGGCTCTAAGACCTCACACATTGTAATCCAAGAGAAATGAGGCAGATGTAATGCTCCTGAAGATGACTGATAATTCTCAGGATTTGGCTCTTCTTGGACCTAAACATCAGTGAGAGTCTGCTTGCTCCCACCCCTTTCCAAGTGTAGCTGCAGAAGCAGGCCTGCTGCCTCCCTACCCTTTACAATTATGCGAGCCTTCTGATAGACTGGTCTGGGTTCTTAGAGCAAAGCCTACATTTTTACAAATGATGGAATACCAAACATGTGGAACTGCTCAGATGGATGAAAGCAGGTTAGGAGAACACCAAATATGAATTCTTTCAACTCAAGGATTATCTTGAAGAGGTCTTTGTGTTCTACTCTGGGATTGTTTTCAGTCACACCCCTATCCTGAAATCCTAGGAATGCCCAGGTAAAAGAAGACTTGCCACTTCTTCACCAACATCTCCTTGACTTCCCAAGCAAATGTCTCAGCTCATGCTATTCTTTCAAAATGAAATGCTTGCCTAGCCCAAATCCACATGTCCCCAAAAGAGACAACTTCCTGAAGCCAGACTGCCTTATTAAAGAAATGTTCTGCTATTGTTTGAATATATTCCCCAAAAGTTCATGTGCTGGAATCATAATCCCCCAAGTAATATGTTATTGGTCTTGGAAGATAGTGTCTTTGAGAGGTAATTAAAATTAGATGAGGTAATTAGGGTGGGGCTCCTATGATGGCATTAGTGGCTTTATAAGAAAAGGAAGAGGGACTTGAGTTAGCATTGCTTGCTCTATCTTACCATGTGAAGTCCTTTATCATGTTACAATGCAGCAAGAGGGTCATGCTCTCAGACTTGCCAGTCTCCAAAATCTTGAGCTAAAAAGCCAAACCTCTATTCTTTATAAATTATATGATGTCAGGTATTTTGTTCTAACCACAGAAAATGAACTAATACACCCTCACTTAGTTTGTCACTTTTGTAGTATCACAGCACTCATTCCACTATATTAATGTTTCTTTGATAATGCCTTTGCTTTCCCTCAAGTCCAAGAATTTTGGTGGTGGGGGCTGAGGGGGTTACCAGGGATTGAACTCAGGGACACTTGACCACTGAGCCACATCCCCAGCCCTATTTTGTATTTTATTTAGAGACAGGGTCTCACTGAGTTGCTCAGCACCTTGCTTTTGCTGAGACTGGCTTTGAACTATCTCAGCCTCCCAAGCCAATGGGATTATAGGCATGCACCACTGCACTCAGCTTCAAGCCCAAGAATTTTGAGGCTAGAATTGTGTCTACTTCATGTCTGTATCTTCCATAACTAACATAGCCACTGATTATTAATAAGTGTTCAAATCATGTGTATTGATGATAGACAGATAGATAGAGATATATATGTGACTTCTGAGGGATAAGTGAACAACTGAATAGGAGAATAGGAGTAGGAAATTAATGAATAAATGAGGGGCTTGGGGTTCCAGTCAAGATGGGATATGGAGGCTTTACTCTGTCTGGCTCTCACTAAAAGCAACTAGAAACATAGTAACACATTCATGGAACAACTATCTAAGGGTGTTGAAAAGCAACTGATTACTAGTGAATTTGCAAAGCAAATAACTTCAAGTAATAGCAAGCTGGTGGTGAGTTTCTGTTAATTTATACCCCCAGTCCATACTCAAAGACAGAAGAAGTCTAGAGCCACGCCTTGGATAAAAAAAGAAGAAGCTCTAAGAAAAATCTAATTGTAGTCAAACGAGTGGCTTCCCACTCTAGAAGGTGGAGTTTGATTTCTCTGCTCTGGCTTTTGGGCTAAACTTAGGGACTCACTTGCAAATGACAGAGTATGGGGAAAAAATAAATAAATAAATAAATATGTGTGTTTTATATATATATATGTGTGTGTGTGTGTATGTATATATATATATATATATATATATATATATATATATATATAAGCTTGACAAGGGAGAAAAGAGACAGGCAAGGCAATAGCCAAGTGAAGAAGGTTATAGTAGCAGAGATGAGCCATGTTGACATCATGCAGTTCCTGAAACTGTACAATGAGAAGGACATTTCACCCATGGGACCTCAGTCCATCATGCAACAGCATCAGAAAAGCCCAAATTGGAGGACATTTTAGAAAATAGCTGACCAGTACTTGTCAAAACTGTCAAGGTCAAGAAAAACACCCACAAAAGTATTACAGATCTGAGGGGACCAAGGAAACACAACAACTAAATACAATATCAAATTTTGAATTAGACCTAGAACAGAAAAAATAAAAAGACTTTAATGGAGAAACTGATGAATCCAAATAAAGCCTATAATTTAGCTAATGGTATTCTATCCATGTAACTTTCTTAGTTTGACCAAAGTACCATGATAATGTAAGATGTTAACATCAGAGAAGCTGGGTGAGGGTATAGGGAACTCTAAACATCTAAAATTATTCTGAAAATTAAAATTATATTTTTTAAAGTAAAAGGAAGTCTGGGAAAATCTCAGTGGTAGAACACTTGCTTAGCATGTGTGAGGCTTTGGGTTCAGTCCCCAGCACTAAAAATAAATAAAAGAGTAAAAGTATTTAAAAGGACATATCACACAAATACTGAAAGCTAAATAAGAAAGCTAAAGGGCTAGATTAATACAAAAATAGACATCAGGGTGAGAAAAAATACCAGAGATAAAGGGAGAGAAATAATTTATGATAGAGAGAACAATAAAAAACGAAACATAAATTTAAGACTAGAAGAAAATATTTGAAACTCACCTACATAAGACTTATATTCAGAATGTATAAAGAAGCCTCAAATCGCAACAGTAGGAAACAGGCGCCCAATTTTAAAAACTGGACAAAAGTTGTGACCAGACACTTCACCAAAAATTTATTCATGTGGCAAATATGCATTTGAAAAGATATTCAAGATTATCAGCCTTTAGGTAATGCAAATTAAAATTTCAATGAAATACAACTACACCCCTAAAAGGATGGCTGGAAAAAAAAGAAAAAGAAAAATCAAGTGTTTTGAAGATATGGAGCAACTGAAACTTCTACTCACTGGGGATAGAATGCAAAATCACAAAAGCATTCTGCAAAACAATTTTTTTTTTTTTTTTGGTACTGAGGATTGAACTCAGGGGTACTCCACCACTGAGCCACATCCCCAGCCCTATTTTGTGTTTTATGTAGAGACAGGGTTTCACTGAGTTGCTTAGCGCCTCCCTGTTGCTGAGGCTGGCTTTGAACTCGCAATTCTCCTGTCTCAGCCTCCCAAAGTGCTAGGATTACAGGCATGCACCACCACGCCTGGCAAACAATGTGTTTTTTATAGAGGTACAACTACATTTTCCATATGACCCAGCAGTCCCATGACTATGTATTTAATTTGGAGAAATAAAAACTTATGTTCACACAGAAATCTGTACATAAATGTTATGGCTGCTCTTTTCATAATCATCAAACATTGACAACAAAATCAAGTGAATAAACAAACAGTGGCATCTCCATGCAGTGGGATACTCAGCAATTAAAATCAATAACAAACAGCATGGGTGAGTCTCCAGGCATGACACCGAGTGGAAGAAGATGGTCTCAAAAACATATACAATGTACAATTCCATGAATACGACACTGTGGAAGAGGCAGAACTGCAAGGATGGAGACAGTCCATGGTTGCCATGTGCTAAAAATGGGGAGAAAGCTTGATTATGAGGCCAAGGTCATGGGGTGGGGGCTGTCCTGTGTCATGATTGTGATGGTAGTTACATGAACTTATGCATGCTGTTTCAGTCAGCTTTTTCACTGCTGTGACTAAAAGACTCAACTAGAACAATTGTAGAGGAGGAAAAGTTTATTTGAGGGCTCACAGTTTCAGAAGTCTTAGTCCAGAGAAGGCTGGCTCCTTTTCCTTGGGGCTTGAGGTGAGGCAGGACATGATGGTGGAAGAGTGTGGTAGAGGGAAGCAGCTCACATCATGATCTAGAAAGCAGAGACTCCTCTCCAGATACAAAATATACGCCCACTAGACACACCCCCAATGAATCACTTCCTCCAGCCACATCCCACCTGCCTCCAGTCACCGCCCAGTTAATCCCATCAGGGATGAATTCACTGATTAGGCTATAACCCAATCATTTCTCCTCCAAACCTTCTTGCATTGTCTCACCCATGAGCTTTGGGGGGACACCACATCCAAACCATAACACATGCACACCCAAAAAAATGAAAGTCAATTTGTATATAAACTCACATAATAACATAACTAATCATAGCAATAATGGTAGCAGGGAATGAATGTGAGGCCTTTGCTCACCTTATCCAACCTAAGAGGAATTTTTTTGCACCAGTCAGCCTGAGTCTAAAACAGTCTTGATTGAGCACTGGAGTCCCACCTGTCTAGGTTCCTCTCCTTTTGTATCTTGGCTATTCATATAACCCAAAGCACTCTGTAAAAACTCAGAAACTTGGTTCCATGGCTACTCTAGAGTGACTCATCCTCAGCTCCTCAGACCACTGCCCACTGCCCTCTGGTGCTTGCCAAGGGCTGCTGTGTCAGTACCATAACTGTCCTTGAGCTCTGCTTACCTCAGGACACTTGACTGTACAGAAGGGAACGCCCTTGTGCTAGCTAAAGTAGAAAGCGTTTACCACAGGGCTTCACAGAGGTCTCCCAGAACCTGTGATGGAACTTTCAGGAGAACCAGGCCTCAGGGGAACTGAGGACTGTGCTCTGTCTGCGGGCCTGCTGGCCTCTGTTCCTCTCCCTGTGGGTCTGCTGCCTCCTCCAGTGCTCCGCCACTCCTGCCCCACTGTTCACACCTCAGTTGCTCATGGTCCCCACACCCTCCACTCCTGGCCCACATGACCCTCAGGCTCAGGACCTACCAGACACTGGCAGCAGTCTCTGTAAATGTTCCATTCCAAATTCTGAAGAGGGAAATCAGTGGGTTTGGCTCAATGTATTATGCCTTCCACACAATTCTAGTCTTGGATGAGGTCTGCTCTTCTGACCCAGTTGGCAACTGGGTGAAGTCCAGGGTCAAATGAGGCCCACGCTGTTCCTTTCAGGGGCTGTGGCAAGAGCCAGCACTGCAATAGTGCCC
The DNA here is from genome assembly GCA_004024805.1 of Geosciurus inauris. NCBI lineage: Eukaryota > Metazoa > Chordata > Mammalia > Rodentia > Sciuridae > Geosciurus > Geosciurus inauris. The sequence continues at coordinate 86,357 of PVHX01007561.1, forward strand.
TTGAGATTAATTTGTGGATATACCAGGCTATTGAAACACCACTCCCTCTGGGACACAAAGTCAAGATGCCCATCCAGCTGTGGAGACAGCAGCAGGTTTGGGTAGCCAAGGTCCAGCATGAAGACACATTCAGACTAGTCAGAAGAGCCTCAAAGAGGGGAAAGCTGGGGCCGGATGCCTGGAGGAGTGGCCGACCTAGACTCCAAGTTCACCTTGAGCAAGAGGTGACTACAGCTGTACAGGGCAGCTTTATGAACAGATGAAGGGGCGGCCTAGAAGCTGCAGGAGGCGGATCAGTGAAGGGCTCTCAAGGAGGCCAGGAGAGGAAGCTGGCAATAGGAGCCACACCTTCTGGCTGTGGGAGTACAGGCCTGCTCCTTCTCCCACACTGAGGCCTCCCACCTCACCTGACTGGGAGGCTGCTACCTGGACCTCTGGTATAGGTATTCTGGGCCCAGACAAAACAATTCTCCAGACCCAGTTTGTGACAGTCAAGTGGTATCCTCTTTCTGTGGAAAGGAAATATGTTGTCTTATACCCTTCCTACCTTTGAATATCTGTTTATTCAATCTATTATCTATTTATTCCATAAAACTCAAATTTGTAATCGCGAGAGGAGCCAGGAGACAACTGAGGGCACAAGAGCCTGTGAGGGAGAAGAGGGAGCCAACAGAGCTCCCAGGGAAATCAGCCGCCCTGGGGGTAATGGCAGCTTCATCCAGCTGGGAAACTCCAGGAGTATGGGATATAAGCTCTGTACCCACCAGAAGGTTAGGGAGCTGGGTAGTTGAACACCAGCACCTATCAGCTTGCAGTGGAGGGCTGCTTCTAGGAGGCCTGAATTCCCTGGGATTGCAGGTCCACTCCCAACAGCTGCAGAAAGCAGGCTGGAGTAGTCCTCAGCAAAGACATGCAGGCCCTGGCCGTAGAACATGGCACAACCAAAAACGAAGTCGCCAGGAGGAGGAATGGGATGAGGTGGCACAGTAAAGCAAAGGTCCATGGAATCATGGTCATCTCACCTCACTTAGAGTCCTGCAGGTACTGGCTGTTTATCTCTTGTATCTAGAAATTGATACACACACGAAGAAATGAATGCCATTGTACTTATTTCTTTATGAGTTTTCTGGGACTCTCAGGCTGATTACCTAAGTGCACTATTTCTCCCTCCTTACTGCCATTTTTTGAAAAATAAAGTCAGAAATATATCCCCTCATTTGACATCTGTCACCCATTGGACAGTGGGTTCAGAGCAAATGGGTATATCTGTCTCCTTTCCCCTCTCTCAGGTAACCAGTGTCCCACCCAAAGCTGAGAGGTCCATTAAAGCAATAAAATGTCCCCCAAAGGATGACTCTTCACCAGGCAGAGGCACATGCCTCTGGCTCTGCCTCTCCTCACTGCAGGACTGGGGACAGGATCAATGACGTCTGCACCTTGCTTTTGTCATCTTAAAATTAACACATCTGTGTCTTTCAGTTTTGTAGACATGAATTTATATAAGTTACAGAAAACACATAGTAAGTGCTCAATACTTCTGATTCCTCAATGTTCTTTGCTTCCTTTAATGCAGATTGACATTGTAAGAGAGGGCCTGATGGGGAAGAGCAGCTGATTTCAACAAAGGCCTGGGTCTTGGGGATCTCCATGAACCATATGAGGGACCTGAGAACAGAGAGGTTAAGAAAAATCATTTGATGGAACCAAAGGACATTATGTTAAATGAAACAAGGGAGGCACAGAAAGACAAATGCTGTATGTTCTTGCTTGTATGTGAAAGTGAAAAAGTTGATCTCAAAGAAGCAAAGAGTGGAATAGTGGATATCAGACCCTGGGAAGGGTGTCGGGAAGGGAGAAATGGTGAGAAGACAGTTAATGGGCACAGGGGACCAGTTAGATAGGAAGAATAACTTCTAATGTTCTACAGCACAGGAGGATAAATGGGGTCAACAGCAATTGTCTATTTCAAAATAGCTAGTAGAGAGGATTTTAAATATTCCCAGCACAAGAAATGGTAAATGTCTGAGGTTATGGTTATGACTATTACACATTGTGTGTATGTATTGAAATATCACAATGTACACTGTAGATATGTACAATTACTGTGTCCATTAAAATTTTAAAATATATTTTTTAAAAAAGCAAAAGAACATCAGTCAAGGTCACACAGCTAGTAAGTGACTCAGCTGGAATCAGAACCCAGATTGGCTACAGACTCTATACCCATGATTACTATGCTTCACGGACTCAGCTGAGAAAGGGGAATGTTGAGCTGTATACTGGAACTGGGAAGCTGTATACTGGATGTATACATAAGATGACACAGTGATTTCTTTCTACTAAAAGAATCCACAAGTACAATAATGATCATCCAAAGCAGAGCGGATATGGGCAGGAGTAAAATGGAGGCCCATTGGATAGGAGAGGGATGCAATGCAGCAGTATGAAAATTGGGGAAGGTGAGGGAGGACTGGAAGAAGAGTGAGGAAGAATCAATGGAGATTTCATTTGGAGATTGCATTTTGCAACTCCAGGATCTTTTTTTTTTTTTTGTCATGGGTACCAGGTCTAGAGAGCCAGGGTTGGAGAAGAATGGTTACAAAAATGATCTTTAAAATATCCATTGAGTCACAAAACACTTAATAAGCTCCTGCAGTATATGAACCCTTTCTCCTAATTAAGCCTTTAAAATGATTCAGAAGCACCTGAGGACCCTTTTGTTAAAAATCTCAGGATTTAGCTTTCAGTATGGACAACTGAGTCGATATTTCTGGGAGTTAGGTGTGGGCGTTGTAATGTTTTTAAAGCACTCCTGGTGATTCTAATATGTAGCCAGAGCCGAGACCACTGGAATTCATTATCTCATTTAATCCTCACAGCATCCCTTTGAGGTTGTACTACTATTGTCTCAGAAAGGCTGAATAATAGCTCAGAAGAGCAGAGTCAGAGCTCGCCCTTTGTTTATGTGATTGCCAAGTCCATAGTCTCGATCCCTTTGCAAGCATTGAGCCAAAAGGGGTCTTAAAGATCGTCATGTCCAGTCCCCTTTCCTTTTGCATAGTTAAAATTTGATGTCCTGGTATGGAAAATGGATTGTCAGAGGTCACCCATGGCAGAGTCCAGACTCTAACCTCCATCTCCTGGCCCCCAGGCCAGAATTCATTGCTCCCTGCCAGATGCATTTTGTTTCAGACTGGAATATCGATCCAAAGAAGATGTAGTGGGGAAACCATCTGAGAGTCACACAGTGCCCCCTCACTGCAGAGGCTGGCTGTAGCAAGGGAGTGGGTAGTGAGGAAGGGAGCCACAGGGGCCACCCCCACCCACCACCTCCCATGTCTGCACACGAGCTCCAGCTCAGTGACAGCCAGACCCCTTATTAAGCAGCCTGTGCCATCTTGCCTCCTGCCCTTGCTGAACTTACACAGCTCATGTTGTAGGGATTAGGGGGGAAAAAATCCCTCCACCCTGAGGCGGAACAATAACAACATGGAAGCCAAGGGAAGGCAGTTCATCCTGTTGGCTTGAAAAATAACGAAGGTGACATTTAAGGGGTTGCTCTGGCCTCCCTGTCACTGGGTCTCATCATTAATTTAACTGTCTCTGTTACAGACAAACTTTCTAGTCAATCTTGGAGGAATGAGGGGGGCTCTTGTCCTCTGTGGCCCATTAAAGATAGAGGGGGCTTCTTTTCCTCTGTCCCCCTCAGTCACCTGAAATCTAGTTTCTGTCCAATTCCTAGAGCTCAAATGACATTTCTTCAGGAGAGAATAATTGGCTGCCATTGTTGGGGGGAATGGTATGGGGAGAAGCAGGGAAGGTCCACTAAAGATCAATGCTCTGCCTCCCAA